>JAODAC010012013.1:0-148587 GCA_027575185.1 Mimaenictus wilsoni | reverse complement strand
GTTTACCTTTTTTTTCTCTAGACTTTTTAACAATATTTAATGTCAATTATTACTCGGAAATCAAAAAATGCAATGTTTCAACGCCCTAGAATAACTTAATCAAGTAAGTTGAGCTAGTTTATGTTCGTTTATTCTCATAAAAATCAAAATAATATAATTTTTGTTAACAGTTTTTATATTGTTCAATTTTTTTGCAACAAAAGTCGTTACACCTGAAAAAAAACACTCTTGTGAAAGTTGTTTATGTTTATGCCAATTTTATTATTATTGGTTTTGTGCAACTATGCAAAGCCGATAAGGGTGTGGTATTTCGAATTTCCTGTGCGTTGTGTGCCGACTTGCACTTGTGCACGTATTTGCGCAAAAATTATCTGTTACTGTTGCGTTTTTCCGCGATAAAAATAGATATTCGCATGCAGCGAACAATAAACATACAAACATGGTGCGCATGTCTGGAACTAGCAATTTTATGTACTAGATGATATTCAAACGACATCTCCTGAATTTTAGAGTATATTTTCCAATTATCTTTGCCCTCGACTGAGGAATGTCAGTCATACTATGACTTGCCTGTTTCTTTGTACATTTCTTTTTTATAATTTATGGGTTGTTGAACGTAACCTCAAAGAAACTCAACTAAATGAAGAAAAGTTAACCTCTTTTTGTGTATTTCACCAGATTTTATCATTTTATTCAATTTTTTTCATATTTAGTTTATGCTTGAAAATATATGTGTTGATATTATATGATGCTTGATAATAATGATAATAAAGTTGAATAATTAATGCAATTTAATTTTTATAACTTTCATTTTTCTCAGGATTGGATTCATTACCATGCTTCAAAGTACAAGTAACGCCGGACAACAATGTTGTGGTACGAGCCAAACGATCGGATCTGAAATCATCGAAACGTGTGCGACCAATGGCTTCAGCGGACGAGGCAGAGCGTGGCCATGTTGTTATTATCGGCGGAGGTCCTTCAGGCAATTCTTGTGCTGAAACTTTACGTCAGAATAACTTTACCGGCAAGATTACGATGTTGTGCAAGGAAAAATATCTCCCCTACGACCGTGTTAAAATTTCGAAGATTCTCGATGCTCAGATTGAGACTATACAGATGCGTACCGACGACTTCTATAAGCAACACGATATTACGCTGTGCAGGGGCAATCCTGCTGCTAGTCTGGATGCGGCCAACAAGAAGGTGATTCTGAAGGATGGCACCTGTGTGCCGTACTCGAAGCTATATATTGCGACCGGATCGACGGCACTCAGACCGAAGATACCTGGCATCGATTTGAGGAATATCTTTACGTTGAGGGATTATGAAGACGCTCAGAAGGTGCACGCTTTACTGGATCCTGAAAAGGAGGTCGTGGTACTCGGTGCGAGTTTCATCGCCATGGAAGCGGCCGCGTACTGTCAGGGTAAGGTAAAGAGCGTTACCGTGGTCGGGCGAGACGCGTATCCGTTTCAGAAACTGCTCGGGGAGGAAATTGGCGCCGGTGTCAAAGCATTGTTTGAGTCCAAAGGCGTCAAGTTTATGATGGGTTCAGGGATTTCCGAGTTTCAAGGCGCCGACTTGGTGCAGAAGGTGAAACTCACCACTGGTGAGACGCTGAAGGCTGATATAGTCATCCTAGGCACGGGTTCGACTCTGAATACTGAATTTTTGAAAGATTCTGGCGTGATTCTGAATTCTCGCGGTGCTGTTGAGGTCGACGAGTTTCTCCAGACGAATATCCCGAATGTTTACGCCGGTGGCGATATTGCAAACGCCCCCGTGTTTTCCTGGGATAATAAAAAGTCGGCGATTGGCCACTTCGGTTTGTCGCAATATCATGGAAGGATTGCCGGGTTGAATCTAGCTGGAAAACAGACGTGTCAACAGACTGTACCGTTCTTCTGGACTATGCTGTTTGGCAATGGCATCCGGTACTGTGGGCATGGATCGTTTGATGAGATTTTGTACTCGGGAGATGTTAGAGGGCTGAAGTATGCTGCGTATTTCCTCAAGGATGGCGTTGTCACTGCCGTCTCGACTTGTATAATGCCTGGTGCTGCCGAGTTTGCAAATCGCGTGGCTTCTGGGAAGAAGTTGTACAGGCAGGACTTGGGGGCGAATTATTCCGCTTGGATGACGAAGGATAATGAGAAGACATCATTGTAAGCATGTTACCTAATGATACAGCATGGTAGTCATGCCAATATTTATTGTAATCATGGGGAAAACTGGAGACATTCACTGAATTCCGAAGGAATGAAGACGACATAAGAGATTTGCAACATTGAAAAGAATTTAAGACACTTCCAAAATATTTGTTAAGATATGAAGTGGTTTAAACAGAAAATTGATAATTCCTAAAATGAAGAAATCATAAATATTGAAATGACTACGTCTGTTTATGGACCAAGAGATGTTTTAATGCAATCAGATAGTTTTGATATGTGCTTTATAGCTTGTATATGTTTGTTATATATTTAAAATGTATTATTTTATTACGATTAAACTATTGAAAGTTATTCTACAACGATTTTAATCCATTTCATGCGTATTTTATTGAATATATGTGTGACTGGTTGTTTGTCTTATTTTTCAACAACTTCGTGATTTTTTAAAAAATATATTAGTTTTTCGCGAAGATAAAATTATTTTAGGTGAAAACGCAAGCACTCTTGTCTTGTTCTTTTGTCAGAAGAATCTTTTTAAATGAAGTTATTCTGAAAATTACAATTATTTGTATAATTTTAAAATAGTACAACTGGTTGCCTAGGGTACTATAAATTTGTACCCTAGGCAACAAAAAAGTATTTTTTTTTTCAATAAATTTATACTATTTTCGGATTGTTTATAGACTTAGTTGATTGGTTTCCAAATGTAATAAGGAATTTCATTCTTTTTTTTCTGTACATTTTGAAAGAAAAACTAAATATCTCTGAAAAGCACCTTGATCGCAACAGATAGTTACATTCCTAGAAGTACATTTTTATCCGAAAAAAATCAAACTACATTTTTCAATACTATTATTATTCAATATTACAAAATGACTATAAATTACCATTCTACAGCGTTTTTTTCGACTAATCCCAAGCTTCTTTAAAGCGTAAATGCCCTAATCTCTTCTCGATTGTAACATTTTCTTTAAACTCAGTTTTGGCTTGCCTAAATGCCTCAATTCGTGCTTGTGGTTTGCCCAAAGCATGAGCATGACCTCTTGATTGTTCCTGCAAGACAAAAGTACATTTCATTCTGATTTTCGGGTAGATTTTGTTGTAAATATACTTACTGGAGTTAAATAAGCATGCCGCAAGTAGAACATGTTCTGTTCTTCAATCGCCCATGCGTTTTTCTGTTTCAGAGCATCCGCCAGCGTTACAGGCTTAACAATTCGGTCTTTACCACGGTAAATATGACCATTTGGCATGTGTTTACGACGAAAAAGTGCATAAAACAATCTCATTTTGGAAAACTGTTAGGATACAATTGATAAAATTCAATTTCACGCAAATGTAACCACACTTTTAAGTTACAAATGTGTATAACTGGTTGTCTACGTTACGTTTCAAGTGATCCTCAAAACTTTTCATAAATGATTGTTAATATTTAATTGCCAAATGTTCTTTTAAACCGACCGTAGAGCATTAATTCGCTAAATTAAGGGTTGAAGCAGTGAATTTGTGTAAATTTCAAGCAATTGCAACGTTTTTGTTAAGTTTTAAAAGTAATTTTTGAAAGAGTCACTTTTAGGTTAGGAATAGTAGTGGGTGGGAGTTATCAGTGTGCGTTTGTGCCGGATTTCATCGCTGTGAAACCGCATACAATTGGCATCTGCTGTGATTATAGACATCTTTAGAGGGTTTAGAAGTATCATTCTTTATCTCCGGTGAGTCCTGCGTGTACGCAGCGCATTTAGGAGGGTGAATGTGAGTGGAAATCACGACGGCAGCGACGGCCTATCTTCCCCCAGCTCGACGACGATGGCGAATCGCGGCGCACACGTGCAGGACTCGTTCGTGATCGAACGTCGTCTTAGGCCCATTTATGGTAAGCTATCACATTAACCAAGAAATTTTCGACATAAACTAAAAAGCCTTTCGTGTTTTATAGAATGGCTGGACACAGGGAATTATAAGAAAGCCATACAGGAATGCGATAAAGTGTTAAAGAAAAGCAGCACTTTGCATCGCGTCAAAGCGTTGAAAGCGCTTGCTCTGCTTCGTATGGGCAAGGAGAGTGATTGTATGCTAATTTTGAATACATTAGCAGCGACTAAACCGACGGAAGATGCTACTTTACAAGCAATGTCGATGTGCTATCGAGAATCGCAACAATGTAAGTTTTTCTTTTCCAAATTTTCATTATTTTGCTGATATGATTTGATGATTATGATTTTCTGTAGATATATAATACCATAGATGTAGATCTGATCGAAACCAAAGTGCTTAATCCAAAACTATTAAAAGATATATGAATAAACTTTGGTTTCGTTAGTTTTCTACCGAAATTTTGTAACAAAAGATGTATCATAATGAAAGTAACTCATTACTTATGTCTATTTTTTGATGGAGTAGTAGATCAAGTGTGTAAACTCTACGAAGAAGCCGTCAAAGAAGATCCGAGCAATGAGGAACTGCAATCGCATCTCTTCATGGCGTATGTGCGAATGTCGAACTACAAGTGCCAGCAGCAGGCGGCGATGACGCTGTATAAACTCCAACCAAAGAAGCCTTACTACTGCTGGGCGATTATGAGCATTATTTTGCAGGGTAAGATATTCTTTCTACCGTTTTTCAATTTTTTTCGTCCATTATTTATTATTTTCAACAGTTGTTAATTCTTTAAACCATATTAATTCTAAAGCTGAACGTGGCGAAGGTGCAACTGACCCGAAAAAACGCACTCTCCTACTTTCGTTGGCTGAAAGAATGATTGATAAACTCATTCAGGAGAATAAGATGGACGCCGAGCCGGTGCAACTCTACGTGATGATCCTTGAAGCTCTTCAAAAGTACGAGAGGATTATTGAAGTTCTGGATGGACCTTTGGGAGCAAAACTCGCGGGTGAGATGGTTCATAATAAGCTGCCCTACCTCATCAAGTTGAAAAAATGGCCGGAGGTTAATATTATGTGCAAAAATATGCTTTTGCAAAAGTAAGTCTTTAATTTTTATTTAAAAAATATGAAAAACAAAAGTTTGTCATGTTAGGATATTTTTCTACTATAAAATGTTACTAAACTAGGGAAAATAATGTAAACAAGTTTTGTATTTCTGCCTATTTTAGTTTAGTATTAGTTTTTCAAATTTTACCATGAAATATTGTGAAAACTATGTTTTTTCACGATATTCGGTAGGTCAGGAAACCCTGTAGGTTAACTATATTAACGTATCATAAAATAGTCGAAACGAAAGTTGGTATTCTAGTGCTAAACAAAAAGGTACTAAACTAAAAAAAGAGATTTTTTTACATCTAAAGAATGGAACTGATAAAATTAATATTATTTTAAGTATGGATCAATGGGATATTTGGAAACATTACCTAAATTCAATCTTTGAGATGCAAACTACGGAAACGAATGGCAACACAAAAAACAACCTGGAAGATGACTACGACGACACCCCCGAAAAAGCCCACGAATTCATCTGTAAGTTGGTAGAAAACGGTGCAGGATTTTCTCTGCGTGGACCGTATCTCGCTCGATTTGAGCTCGCCAAGCTGCTGCAAGGGAATAATCTGCACCAGGTCGTCGACGGGATGCTGGGCGACGTTGCTGATCTCTTTGTGGAGTATTTTCGAAAGTTTGGCCATAAACCCTGCTGTGTGAGTGATCTTCGTGCGTATTTATCACTTTTGGCTGACGGAAGACGGATGATGTTGGCTGGTAAATTAGTGAAGGAAGTTGGCATTTCGGCGACGAGTGTGCCGGCCAGCGAGGAGCAAATGCAGCGGCATATTTGCGCGCTGCAACTGTCGCGGCTGTGTGGCGCTCACGAGCATCTCGTTTACGAGCATGCGATGGCTTTGGTGACGGCGTTTGCCTTCCATTACCAGCACGGCTTTCAGAGTTTTGGCCGGGAGCAATTGCAAACGGAACAACGGGCTAGTGATGCGTATATACTGCTCGCTGCACATTTGCTGTACGATGTGTACGTGAAATCGGAGTCGACGAGGCCTCTTTTGCTCGCGTTGATGCTGCTGCGGAATGCGGTAAAGAATAGTCCAAGCAATTTTCATATTAAGCTGCTTTTACTAAGGATTTATCATGTTTTGGGTGAGTTTTTACTTTAAAATATTTGTAAATGTTGGTGTATGGTGGATGCGCCTGGTTTGTGTGGCGCTTTCAATTTAGTCCGCAAATTTATAACCGAAAATGTGTCGTAATTTAGGGAGTTTCATGCAAGCTCACTCCGTCTACGAAACACTCGACATCAAACATCTGCAGCTCGACTCAATGTGTCACGTACACTGCGCTCATTTAGCAATGTCTGGCTTTTATGGTACAGCCGGACCACTTTTCGATACTACACTCAAATTTTTCAGTTCGAATTACAAGGATGTAAGTCGCTATTAATTTAATTAAAGTAAAATTTTCTTCTTGAATTGAATATCATTGATTTTCATGCAGATATAGATATTGATATTTTTTTGTAGAGTTCCGAACATTTAACATTCTCATACAAGTTCGGCTCATTTCTCAAACTTGCCGAATTTATGGATTTCCGCGAACGAATGAACAACAGCTTCCACTACACGTGCATAGCTGTCGACCGGATGTATCTGACGCTGGAGCAGGCCACGACGGTGGATGGTAATCTACAGCTGGAGACGATACCCAGAGATCATCCGGTCGCATGGGATGTGTTGCGAAACAACAGCGATCTGAGCGTGTATGTTTCATGGGACCCACAAAGGACGAGTGCTCCGTTGGAAGAATGGCCGGAGAATCGGGAAATCTACGCACAGGACGTGCATTTGTTGAAACTACGTGTTGGGGTACTTTATTGCGTGAATAGTGGCCTGCAAGTGGTGAAAAGTGAGTCAAGTGCTACTGCTGAGGCAAAGGCGGAGAATTGGAGGCAATTCAAAAAGGAAATTACTTCAACGGAGGTTTTACAGAAGGAGATTGAGGAGAAGAATTATCAACCTGTTCAACAAGTAATTTTACTTTTTTTCATTCAAAGTTTTATTTGATTTATAAAGCTATTTATTTTCAAAACATGCAATTTGAAAATACCGTGCCATATTTTACAGAAATCATTAAGTATATCACAGCCATCACGTTTGACAATGTATCAGAAGACATCATATCATCGTATCGTAATCGACGGTTTTAAAATGATCACATCGCTGGAGAACGACGACGCCGATCTATGTAAACTCGCTGTGGCGACGACGGGCAAGGCTTTCGACGATCTGGCAACACAAATCGTTTCACTTCTACAGGGTGGTGATGGCAGCAATGGAAAAATAGATCCGCATCTTAATAATCGGAGAAATATTCAACTTTTGTGCAATTTTACAGAGGTATTTATAAGTTTTCTTTTTTAACATGACATAAATGAGTCCTAATTTTGACAATTACCCTAATGCTACTAAATTTAATCTGAATTTATAAAATTTCAACCAAATTTACAAAAATTTATCTAAATTTACAAAATTTCTTATTAAAATTAATAAATTTCAATTTTGATTTTTCATTGTTGCAATTGTTTCCTTTTTTTTCAGATAACCTCTGTTACCACCCTCACACTTTTGATAGCGTTGGAATTAACGCGTGTCGTCGCTGCCCACGGTCGAAAAAAACGCCAGGATGCCAAATGCCGCGAGCCCGTTCTCACTCTAGTCACACGTGTGCGCGATGCGGTGCGACGCGTCGACGCCGTGCTCGACGATACCAGCGCTCTAACGACCGACAGCCACGCATCCGTAGCGCCAGACGCGGGCGTGGAGGCAGCTCTGAAAGACATTGTGGAAAAGTTGGCAACGCTTCACATCACCGCCGCCGACGAGGAGGCGGTCGTCACGTCTCTGCGTCGCTCCAACGAGACGGCCGTCAGTAATCTGCGCGGCACCCTTCGGGCTAAGATGAAACTTCTCAATGCCAGCTAGTGCCTTGCCCACACAAAGGCGTAATTTACACAAACGTACACAGATCTATTTACTGGGTCTGCCCGCCACCGTCGTCATCATCAGCTGGCGGTGCTGGATCGTTTTGTACGTTGACTATTATGAATTACGATCAATCCACGCATGTTTCCTGGGTTTCAAGTTTCCGGTGCCATTTTTGTCTTGTCTAGAATGTAAAGAACGGTCGTATAAAGACATTAAATCATTTTCGAAACAAGTATTGAAGGGATGTTTTATAGGAATTTGTATTCGTATGCATGCGAGGAACACTCAACAATTTATTGATTTTTTTTTTGTGAAATTTAGTGAAAAAATAACACAATGCCTGTTTTTTAAACAAGTAAAATGCGTTTTAAGATTATATAGTGTTGAAACGTTCTTTGGGCAATGAGAATTTTGGTGGATGATTTTTTTGTGAAATTTCGAAATTTGTTGTAAATATTTTATGATCTGCAAGCTGTGTTTTGAAATTTTTCAAGAGTTCATTTCGGACTGGACATTTTTAGACAACCCGTATCACTTGAAATTGGGCCAATTTAGGCAACCAAATGCTTCAAAGCACTTACATTTTTAATGTATTCAATTGGTTGACAACCACATAAAATTTGATAATTTACATGAAATTTGTTTAAAATGCATACTGTGGGCTAGTTTTCTTTAATATGTGTATTGTTGAAACGTTCCTTGGAAATTTTGGTTTTTGGTGATATTGAAAAATTTTACAAATGGAAATTTCGGTGTTGTAAGTACTTTCTGATCAGTAAGCCAGAGTTTCTTGAAAATTTCAATAGGAACGGGACTTTATAGGTTATTACCTAAATCGCTTTAAGTCTTTTGGAATTTAGGCAACCAAAATTGCGTTTAAAACTATAGTTACGTTTATAATGTGTACAACTGGCTGTCAATCAACATTTAACAATTATGAATCATATAGTTTACTATTGTTTTCATGGTTTTCATTCATTATATGTTTAAAAGTGTATAACTGGTTATCAAACTATAAAAACCGAGGTTATCGGCACGACGTTATCACATATCAGATTTTACTGCATTAAAACTTGAAGTTTACAAACTTTTACTGTTCGTCTCCCCCTAAAACTAAAGTGATAAAATGAAGAAGCATTACTTTGATAGGTAAGCGATTGTTATTTATTAAAAATCTGCAATGGTTGCACATTTTTGCAGTAAAAATGTACACTTGGCAAATATTGATTTGCTTCGCAAATGTTAACATTTTTGATACAAGTAAGTGCAAAGTCTGAATATCGAAAAATATCAACTAATGCTCACAATCAGTGCGCATTCACCAACAGTAAACCAGCTGTTGACCTACTTCACCCCTCTCCTGCGAGCACCCTGCTTCTCTTTGGTGCGTCTGGCGGCAGCAGCGCTATCCAGCTTTCACCGTGCCTTCAGGTACGATTGATCCATGTAGAAAAAACAGTTTTCCAGTTTTATCTAATTAGTTTAGTGTGCACGCCATCAAAAAAATGTGTCCCTAGGTAAGTAATAATTTACCTAATAACTCCTTGCATTTTGTAAGATAAATCCTTGGAAAACTGAATTTTTATGGGATTAAAAGGATTGGTCATCTCCTAGAGGATGATAAAGGCCATAAAACGGTAAAAATAGACGCAAAAAATCAGTTTTAAAATATAAAAAACATGAGAACAATTGTTATTTAGTTTCAGTCATAAAATCACAAAAAATTGAGTAGACAAGGGTAAATAAATTAGGTTAGATTTTCGGTAGCTTTTTTTAGATGAAAATGATTATTAGCCAAAGCACATGCTCTTGTAAGTGTTGTCCAGGAAGCCGTCGAAGTGGCTCTCGTTGGCGTTCATCATGACATGTTGTGTTTTGTGAATGAGTTTATTGGACCAATTAGGAGTCGTTAGGTTCTCCACTTTTTGTTTTTTTTGGCTGGTCGAGTCCTCCTGGTGTAAAAGGCAGTCTTCGTCGATGGTATGCAAGCAGCCGAAGACTTCTTGCGAGGCGTATGTTACGTAGAGAAAGCCATCGCTGCCGGCGTAGTCGTTGTACGCCTCGGCGAGGGTTAGAGACAGGCTAATCATTGAGCGATTGTTTACGAGGAGGTAGAGTGTCTGGGTTGAGCTGATTCGCATTCGATTCCTACAAATTGGGTTTATAGGTTAAATTAAACTTGTATATTTATTAAATCATCGGAATTGGGATGCAAACATTTTGTTAAGAGATGTTTACATTCCCGAACGCACTACTACCATCAAATTGTCATGAAGTATGACCGCAGCGAAGGTGCCTTTGACATATCAACATGAAGAAATAATCATCGGTAGGCAATTTTTAACATGTTAATTACGAATTGCAATAATTAGAAAGAAAAAATAGTGAATGTCTCCGACAAGACTTGTGTAGTTGGTAACACATACGGGCATATGACATACGTGGATTGCAGGTTCAAGTCATGTCGGAGACATTCATCATTTTCTAATTATTGCAATTCGTGATTAACATCCTAAATATTGCCTACCGATGATCATTTGTTCATATTGATGTGTCAAAGGCAATGGTAGTAGTGCATTTCGAGAATGTAAACATCTCTTAATTGTATATTTATGTTTTGTTTGGTTATGCGAGGTTAAGTAGTTTGGAGTTTTCTAATTGTTAAGTCTTAGGTTAAATAACTGCTAAATTCTCAGCGATACGTTTATAACGAGTACAACTGGTTGCCAACCATAAAACAGTTGTCAATTGCAGTTTTTGTGGTTAATGCAAGCAAGTGTGTTAGAGGTTTACAATTTAGTTGAGCAGGATACAATTTTCAGGTCAAACTTGTATACTTCTTTTTTGTTATAAACGTGTATATGTGATTTAATTGGTTAGGTGAAGTTTATTTTAAGTTTTCAAAAATGTTTTAAGTTGAATTTTTGTTAAATTAGTACGTTCATGTGTACAACTGGTTGTCAACGTTTCAACATTTGAAATTGAAAATTTAGAGGTTAATCGTGTAAGTGTGTTAGATGTTTCCAATTCCATTGTCACCAGGTGAGTATTGAAGCATAAATGTAACTAGTACGTCCTAAACGTACCATGCCATGGTTAATTTAGTTAAAATTAATATTTCAACAGTTAATTAACGATTTGTATAATATTCTACTGGTTATTGTTAGATTTTTAAAGGTTATGCTATGTTGAAAGCTTTCAGATAAGTCATTAAGACTAAATTTGTAATATTTACCTAATAATCGTAAGAAACTGTGACATTGTTATCTCCTGTGGGACGAGATACTTGGATTTGTCCAGCTGGGGCAGGACGGTCTCTTTACAAAAACGCTGGACGATTATCTACAAGACAGTTTGATAATCAATCGCCTATCATATTATTATTATTTTTCCCGACAGTATGGGATGTATGCAATTAATTTGTGCAAGCGCAAATTGATGAACATGATTGTTACGCGACATATTGCCACATTCGGCCATGCAATAAACAACAAACAGTAACAGAGGCTGTAGCAGTCGTGCAGGAGAGGCGAGTATAGAGAGCATGATTGCACATTTCGGTTCTGTGCAGGCTTGTCGTGCACAACAGCGACGCTGCTGATAAGGACGTGATAAAGATGTGATAGGCACTTGTCCTAGGTCTTAGCCTCAGCCTCTCACTGCCTTGCTACAAAACAGATTTGTTTATAATACGCATGGCATTAATTGCGAATATTCTGTGATTGATTTTGCGGAATCCGGTTTGCGAGTGATAACGCAGGACGATAAGATTGCAATGCATATAATTGGATCAATTAGTAATTGCATTTCGTTTATGGGGTACTTACAGGCACTTTGGTTGGGAAACGGTTGCGGATTGCCATTACTTCTTCTTTGCGAATGTCTGAAAACGTAATTTTTATTAAATTAATTAACTGTGGATCTCCTAGCCATATGCGTTCATTTTGTTTTGTTCTTTGGTATCATAGTAAGTAGTTGTCATGGTTTTATGGGATGTTTCTTCATCAACACCTCTTGGGGTTTAGGAAAATGTGTTTATTGATGATTTCCAGTGGTGGGTTATTCATTCGGCACACTGGCACAAATATAGGATTTTTATTGAAGGTCCTCCTGGCGGTATTGAAGAGTTATATTGTGTATGGCGACCGTATGACCCGCGGGCGATTTCACGCAAGTTTTGGACTGACAATCGAATAAATAATAATTGTAAATTGAAATCACCTACTTTAAAAAATATTTAACAATCGAATAAAAAAGTTTCAAAAAACAAGTATCGATCTCCGACCCTCAGCTTAGCAAGCAGAGACTCTACCAACCGACCTACACCGACTGTTTACAGGACCGTCACCGATAAGGTATATAGACTTGAATGCATATTTTCAAACTCCTTTTAAAGGATAATGCCTGCATAGTGCGTCGTCTCGCTTTAACAGGCATTGTTGTTAGGCTTATTCTACATGTCTACCAACTTTCATTAAAATCCCAGCGGACACAGTGTGACCCTCCCCTTGTGAGACTTACTTTAGGAAGAGGGAAAAATGATGGAGGGGGTCTCTTATGGGCTTTGGTATCACAAGAGATATTATCAAAAACCACTTGGTTATCACTTCTATAGAACTAGAAATGAATGGAGGCACGAATGGGGCCTTGGGCCCTGAAATAAAGACGGATATGTATGAAGACGGTCATACATAATTATCGATACCAGTTTCGATACTTTCGAGATATCAATACAAATTGAAACATTCACACCGGGTCAGTTTTCACAGTGAAAACTTGCATTGAAGTGGATAGGCAACAATTACAAGGTAGAAAAAGGCCTAGAAAAACAACAGCCCGATCTTTACATTGGGAAATACCTTCTTAAAATTTGTTATTATTAATTCAGGAGGAATTGTGAAACAAATGTTTCAAATAAATTTTCGGTCATACAATTTAAATCCGCAATAAAAAAATAGGGGCAGCCATTCAAGATTTCAAAGTTCCCTCCCCCCACCTAGTCAACCAAGGATGAGGCTGAGGTATATACAGCCCACGAACATTTCCCCCACATGGAATGATTATATTTTGATTACTTACAATTTTTGCATAGACAGTTTTGTTTTCGATACATTTGAAGTTTTCGTGTTAAAAAACTCACTTGTGGTCGTAATCTGCCTCTAATAGTGTCATTCGATCTTTATGGTTCCGTATTTTTATGGTTCACCATATTTTTAATGGATTTCTTACAGTATTGATATGAGACACTTACATTTCTTTGAAATTCTCATAGAATTTCTATGGATAAGGATAGCTACTATGCCGAATTGCTAAGGATTTTTCCAACTGGAATCTTATAGGGTTTCTATAGGGTTCTAATGCAATTTCTAAAAATGGACCCCCATAATCTATTGAATTATCTATCTTAAGAATATATCAAATTAGTTATGTGTTCTTTTTCTTTGTAATGTTTATATTTTTTGTTATAGTAAAAATTCTATAAAATAATTTACCGAGTGACTTTGGGGATCTCTTTGGATTGACCGCACTCATCACGCGATTGAATTGCGGCTGTGCACGTCCGGGTGGTTCAAGTTTAGGCGTCCTAGTCGTCGCTGTTGTTGTTGTCCGATTGCAATTGATGTCTGCAGGTGGTGATGGTGTATGGTGACGCGCGTGCACACCGTTCGCACGTGTGGCTGGCGCATGAAGATGATTCCTGCCGTTGTCGGGCTGTCGGCCATTGGCCATCGCCATCTTGCCATCACCACCACCACCGCCGCCGAGGACAGCAGCCGTAGGGTCTTTGTCGCGGACCATCGCGGCGATTGCCGCCTCCGTCGCCTTCATCTGCGTGTCGATCATTTTCGTGTGATTAGCGGTGGGAAAACTCGTGGGACATACGCACAACGATGCTGGTGTGAGCTTGGAGAACATTTAATCCTCTTCCTTCTTGTTTGATTCGTGTATCACTTGTTTTAACAATTGTTTATCACAGATTGTAGGTTGTTGGAGATCACTTCCTGGTTTTTGAGGCTTATTGGGTATGATTCACTGGCGAGATGCGGTGTATTGGGGCACATGGGGATACTGAGCGCGATGTGCGTTGTGGTCGTAACAAAATAGGCGATGTGTTGTCGTGGTGTGTCCCCAGTCCGTCCCCACTTGGTCCGTCCGTCCACAGAGTGAGAGAAAGTGTTGATTCCTCAGTGTGTGAATAGCTGTCTTATCACTACCCATACCAGAGCCACTTTGTGAGTGTTATCTTCGGTTCTTGTAGAATATTGCAATAATCTTTCTTTTTATACGCATTCTATGATATTTTTATGGGGTTTGCAAAGCGATATTTTGATATTTAATGCATTCTTATGCTAATTCAGCTTAATTTGTATAAATTTAATTACACAGTTTATTAACAGATAGAGATGAAAGTTTACAACCACGCAACAAAGAATGCCAATTCGCGAAGTAGCAGAGGAGATGTTGCCTGGGCGAAGGCAGAAGACAGAAGTCTCCGAGGCTTCGGAATGAAAAGATAGAGAAGTCTATCGAGGGTAGAAATAGGAGCGATCAGGTAGAGAAAGAAGTAAACGCACTGGTTAATTTAGCTTGGGTCGTAGGCGTAGAAGTATAGATTTGGTTACTGGGGCTTTTGGATAAACATGTGTTGGAAGAGAGGTACAGAAAAGTTGTGATAGAAACGGAAAAAAGTAAACGTACGACTCGCCAAAGTATGGCGGGAATCGCCACACATACGCTTATGAGCGTATAGGATTCTAATCAAATTCTCTCTTGACTATTAGTCATCATGCATACTCGGCATCTTTCCTTTAGATAATCCTTTTCCAGTTGTTTGATTGGAATATATTTATTTTATATTCCTTTCCACATTTTCTTCTCATTATTTTTTTTCCTTTCCTTTTCTTTTCCTTATCACGTATCACATTCTATTTGACTTGTGTTCGTTTTTTTGCAACATTTACTTGTCGTCATTCTTGTTGCACTTAACTGGTGTTATCGCTTTTATTGGACGTTCGTATTCGTTTCTTGTGCATGCATACATGCGTGTGCATTGTGCTGTGCTGCGATTCCAAGCGGGCTTAGCAACAGTAGATACGCGTAGACAGTGGTCGAACGCGAAATAGGCGCTTATCAGTACTTTCTTATTGCCTATGGTTAAATATTACCTCAAAAATTACTATTCAAACATGGCCGGCCATGGATGCTGATAAGAAGTAGCATGTATATGTATGTATATTCTAATGCATTTGTAATTACTGATTATTTAATAGGGTATATGGAAATGTTCCATAATTGAAAATGTATTGGTTGGCATGCTTATTTTTCATAGTCATCGTAATGTTTGTGATATTTATGATTTTACGTATTTACAATCGTGTGAATTTTGGTTGAATGTTTATTTTATTCGTGTGTTTAGGTGTTTTAAATAGATATCTGCTTCTTGTATTTTCTATGTAAGGGCGAGAAGTCGAGAGTTTGAAGGTAGAGTGACTTCGTGGTAATGTTTAATAAGATTGTGGCGGTCCATGCCACACATTAACATGCGTTAGTTTTTATATACCTTCTAGTATTTTTCCATTGACTATTTAATACCGCTGTGAAGTCAGTAAAAATCTCAGAAAAAAAATTAAAATTAGTTTTGATTAAGCCAAATCGGTTCAGTGGAATTTTCTTAATCGCATAAGCAAAATCGAAAAACTCGATGTTGCGAGAAAAACAAAACAAAAAACGTTGTTTAAAAGTACATTTTTGCGTACTATTTTGACTTAAAAATACGGAAAAATGTGTAAATTCATCTTTTCTCAAAAAACAATTGACGGCATATTCAAGAGACTTTAATTTTCTATAAAGTGAGTTTTGATTCAGCCAAGTCGGTTCAGTAGAATTTTCTTAATTATGTACGCAATTTCGAAAAATGACATGTTGCTATAAAAACAAGAAATGTTGCGTCAAATTAAGATTTAAAAATACAAAAAATGATAATTAGTTTGAGTTAATGGAATTATATGTTCATATGCATGTTTTTAGAATTTTTTTTCTGGGTACTTTTCAAATTACTTTTGGTGATTCACGTGACCAGGATTCGGGGGATTTCCTATCAGGTTCCTGTTTATCAATAAGAATAGAATGAGAAAATTAAATCGTCTGTCAATCGAATGTTATTGAACTTATTTACGTTCGCGCTAGCGCATATATACATATGTGCTACTGCTGCAGCCGATAACGACTACATGACTGCCTGCATGTTGCAGGCACTGCACAGGCCCCGCGTTATTTATTTATTTATAATTTAGTGTCGCGATAAACCCACAGACGAGCGCACAAAATCGATGCTTTTTACATTTATCGCCCTGTAACTTTCCACGCTTTGAGTCCGGTTTCTTCTCTATAACCATATGTCTGTAGCGAATCAATATTTGTTTTTATTGACAGATATTCGATGTTTTTTTATTACAAAAGTAGTATTTCTTTTTCTTTCAGGTAAATATCAAAAATGTGTTGATTGTGGCCCGGTGGACGACATATATCCGTGACTATGATTCTGACGCTGTGCTACATGTATGCCACGCTCGTGCAATGGTGGCGCTTGGCAACACTCCGCCAACGACTGGGCGGTACGCTCAACAAGAACAACGCCCTTTTGCTGTGTTCATCGACGTCATGCATTGGTGATGCGAGGGCGGCGGGCGGCGCGACTCCAACGGGAGGCGTGGAAGAGGCGGAGCACAAATGGGGTGGTCGATCGTTGGAGAATCTTCTCTATCAGCAGGAGGGGCGAATTGCTTGCACAATCGTACCGAGGGTAAGATATAGGATGAATAGCTTATAGCAGGGCTAAGCAACGTGCGGCCCACCGAAAAGGACCACAATTAGAGAAAACCAAAACCTGAAGAGGAGATTTAGATGCACTCTAGTGTGCACGAGCCAGGTCATAAATTCTATATATTCATTGGCCTGCGGATGAAAAAGGTTGCTCAGCCCTGTCTTATAAAGTTTGTATGGGAATATTTTGAGATGGCTTATTATAGGAATATTATCGCTCTATTTCTCCTTCAGTGTAGTGACCAACACCAACCACTTCCATGTTTCATGCAGGCACACCTCTAGCCTTCCTCACTTGCTCTTCTTCAAATCCCACTTTTCGTACACACCGACACATTCCCCTGGATATCTGAAAGCAATCCTAAGATCGCTATTCAGAAAGACTCACCGCCTCCCTACATTCGCCGTCCACTTACTGGGCACACTGCTCCCATCTGCTCCACGCCACTCGCGCAAATGTCTCTCATTCCTGAAGATCTACAAATTCCAGAATTGACCTCTCCAACCCTAACAGGTCCTTCAGGAATACGTAATTCAATGGGCCTCTATGATAACTCTATGAGATTTTGATATGAACTATGAACTTCTCTGGCAACTATTGTCTATAGATTATTTTTTATAGCAAAAACTACACCTTGGTCATTGGGCAGCGTTCCCGAAAGATAGAAGGAGCTTCCCGGTACATTATCGCTCTACCCCATCCATGTCAATGGTGACAACTCGGGGCAAAAGCACTAAAGTGCATTTATTAATGCAAGCTAGCTTGGAGAATAATGTGCCTGCGAAGATAGACTTTCTTCAGGTATACTATTACCAAAAACTATAATTTCTTGTCTGAGAATCACAAGTTTACAGATGGAGAAGTTTGGTGAGTTGATCGCATGGCGAGCCGGCGAATACTTCGAGGTTGTGATCAAATCGGACCTGGAGAAAATCAGTGTACTGATGAACAGCTTCCGGTTTCAATCGCTGGGGATTAATCATGACCTACCTCTGATTAAGATAGAAAGTAAGTGTTTGCGAGAGTGACAAGTTGATGAGGATTGTTTTGTATAGGTGGCTTTGTTTAGCTGTGGATATTGAGGGCTTGCCCGGGAAGATTAAATATGAAAGAAGGCCTTCCAAGTTTAAGTTTGCCCACGGTCCCGCACAAATTCAAGAGTTTGCCACGTGTTTGAGGAGACTTTATTCAAAGATTAATGAGAATATTAAGTAAGTTTTTTTACATCTTTTTAGCACGTTTATGAATTAATTTTTGGCTCCCCACCCCAGTTTATTTTTTTCATTTTGACTCCTCCCCGATTTGGTTCTTACTTTTTTGACTCCTCCCCATTTTGACTTTTTATAATAAAATCAACGTGGAGCTTAAAATACCTTCCATAATAATATATTTATAGTCCAAAGATTATGATCGAAAATGGTAAGTCGCATGACCTCGACAAGAAGCCCATCTCCGAAGTGAAGCCCATCAAGAAGGTAACCAAGCACACTCTTGACGTCCGTCACTCTTCCGGGCATAAGAAGAAAACGAAAGAGGAGAAAGATAAACACTTGCATTCCCACCGAGATAAAGAAAGGTCCAAAGGGAGACATTCAGAGAGTAAAGAAGGTAAGGTGAACACTTCTGAAGACGCCGAAGTGAAAGAAGTAAAACCAATCCAAGAGATTAAGACTCCTCAAGAGTTTATTCAGGAAGCTAAGGCAGAACCTACTCAATTGCAAGAACTTCCCAAAGGAGATGCCAAAGAAGCAAAATATGAAGATACTCCCAAAGAATCTATAGAGGAACCATGTAGTCCAAAGGAACCCTTAGAGAAATCCATAGAACCTAAAGCTGTGAAGGCTACCACTACTAAAGCCAAGGAATCCAAGACTAAAGAGCGCAAAACGGAAAAATTACTTAAGTTAGATGCTATTCCACATTCCACTAGCAGTAAGGGTGCGTATAATAAGCAAACTGTAAAGGAAAAAGAGAAGGAATTGAAGAAAGCTGGCACTCAAATTGATAAACCACCAGTGAAGGACACTCTAAGTGTAAAGAAGTCTTACTCGGACGTGACCGCCTCCTCGGCGAAGACTTCGAATCTCCAACGACAGAATGCGACTTCCAACTCGAAGGAGACGTCACCAAACCGCACCGCCAAGCCTCCAAATATTCTGGTCTATGCAGATACCTCGTTGGCTAGGGAAAATGTCAAGTTAGTGCTTAAAACTATAGTCAATAAGGATAGATATACGGTGTACGACTTCCCTCCGAATTCAGGGGCCGATTTTTGGAACGCCTCCACGACTCTGGTGATAGTCTGTGGGCAAGTCCCGCCCACGTTGACGCCCCACCTCCTTGGGTATCTTGTGAATGGTGGTCAACTGCTATGTCTGTGTAGCGATTTGCTGTATTCCGTGCTGCAGTCATTTTCGACTGCCGAGGTGAGAGAGCATGAGTTGGTCAGATTCACCTATGGTGATTGGAAACGCGTCAAGATGATGCACCACATCTTCTGCTACCAGGCGTCACCGGCAAGGAAGCAGTTCTCGAGGGAGGCCTCCGATCAAAGTATGAATGGTGGTAGTGGGCCTGTGGGTAGTACCGGCTCAAGTCCCATAGCTCCAAGGACGCCATCTATGGTGGATATTCAACATGGTGGGAGGAGGTACACGGTGCAAGTACAAGTTTTGGGAGCCGAAGAGACATGGCAGACTCCCAGTCTACTCCTGGCTACTGTTAAGTCTAGTAGAGGAGAAGACGCTAGGGGTACGACTACTAAGACCGGGCAATTGGAAGGCAAGGCGGTCTTCTCGCAAGTCCATTTAGAAGTTGACCCCATGCAGTACCAGGACGACGAGGCAAAGTTCCACTCGCTAAAGGAGAGCAATCCGGCGAGATTGGAGATTCTTAAGCATATCCTCTCCACGCACTTGGAGATCGACTGTACCAGTAAGTCGTTTGAAGAGGGTTACACCCCCGGCTACTTTTTGGGCAGGCATGATTTGAAAATGAAGTTGATTAACGACGTTGGGCTTGTGGAAGGAAAGCTGGTTTTGCCCGAGGTGCAGGTGGAGTTTCTTACGAAGAATGTGGACCCGCCTCAGGCGGATGTGGACCGCTTTCCCGTGATGGTTCTACGGTGTCCGACCAACTTTAATACGGTGGAGTACTTTGATACGCTGAAGGCGGAGCGTATGGGCCGGATGGTGATCTACGCCGATGTACTGGCGTCTACGCAGAGGCTGGTGGCGGGGAAATTGGCCGATGGCTTGGCGGTGATTGCACGTCGACAGACAGCTGGGAAAGGGAGGTCGGGAAATGATTGGCTGAGTCCAGAAGGATGTGTCATGTTCTCACTACAGGTGCACGTGCCATTAGAGAGTCATCTTGGCAGGTCCTTGCCGTTGGTCCAGCATTTGGTTATGGTCGCTGTCGCGAAGGCAGCTAGAGAGGCTTCAAAACTTGAGGTATGTGATTTTTCAAAGTTTATTCTCATCTCTGTTCTATTTTGTCTGATTGATGTCTGTCCCCAGCTGGAAATCGGCCTGAAGTGGCCCAATGATCTCTACGCCTACGGCAACATCAAAATCGGCGGCCTGGTAGCGACTTCGATTGTCGAGGCTGGCACCGCGACCGTCACCGTCGGCTGTGGCGTCAACCTGGACAATCGCGAACCAACCATCTGCATCAACGACATGATTCGCGATGCTGCTGTCTCGAGTGGCGGCGCTGGTCACACCGCTGCCGTCCTGTCGCCCGAAAAGTTTTTCGCAAGCGTCTTCAACGAGGTGGAGACCATCATCGATGCGACGCAAATCAATGGAATCCAACACCTCCTGCAGCTGTACTACAAATATTGGCTGCATACAAACTCCCAGATTACGGTCGCCACCGCCGACGGTGGCAGCAAACCGGTCATCATCAGAGGCGTCGACGCCTACGGTTATCTGCAGGTGCAGGACACCGTCACCGGCGAGCTGGACAGCGTTCAGGCTGACGGTAATACGTTTGATATGTTGCGTGGTCTTATTGCGCCAAAACTCACGTGATCAACCACGTGGATATCAACACAAAACACTTGACCACGTGACCAACCAAATCACGTAACATGGTGTAACTTAAGTCGGCCTAAAACCAACCTAACATTTCCTCCACTTTCGCATAGCCGTGTTATCAAACAAAACAAAATTTTCGATGTATGCCATTTGTTCATATTGCCATCACCCAAATCAAGTTTCAATTTTCCTTGAATTTTTTCTGAGTAAATGTTTTGCGAAAAAAAATTACTAAAAACGTGTTGTGCGATTTTTTAGCGCTTAGATGTAAATTTTACGAGGAATTTTATGGGAAACATGTTGAGAACTTAAACTTTTATCGCTACAGTGTAATAATGGTGTATAAATAAATGTTATTAAAAAGAAAGTTTGAATTTCGCGCCAAACTAATAGTCCCCAATTACACATATAGAGGGCGTCGCGTCATAAGTTGACAGCGCGCCTCGGGTTACTCGCATCGGCCCTGTTTTTCACAAACCGTTGTTCTGCATACACGTTTCGTGTCTCCGACGACTTAAAAAGTGAGTAAAATTTCTTGCAAGTTAGAAGATCTATCCTCAAATCATCCTAGCATGTGTGGTGATCGTCCATCGTTAGAAAATCAGAAAATTTGTGCAGGATGTTGAAAATATTTCAAGATATTTCTCGTTATTTGGATGGTTTGAGGTTAGGATCTGTTTGTTTACTACTGCCTATTGAAATTTAATATTCGAGTTTGATTTATTTTTTAACATATTTTGTTTGTGTATATTTGTAATTTGAATGTGATCCTTTTAGATGCGTTACGTGGCTGCTTACATGCTCGCGGTGCTTGGCGGCAAGCAAGCGCCCAATGCTGATGACATCAAGAAGATCCTTGGCTCGGTCGGCATCGAAGCAAACGATGACAAGATGAAAAAGATCATCGCCGACCTCAGCGGCAAGTCTATCGATGCTCTCATCGCTGAAGGTAATTATTTTCCACTTAAAAGGTTAGAAGTCATTTTAAGAACATGATGATTAAAACCATACCATCTTTCGGATGATATGCTAGTGATTTTATCCTTTTTAACTGACGTTTACATACATTAAGCTTAAGATTAGTTTTTATTTCGAGTTATTCTAATAATCATATCGTTGTAGGTCGTGAGAAGCTCTGCAGTATGCCTGTTGGTGGTGGCGCTGCTGCCCCAGCTGCTGGAGCCGCTGCCCCAGCTGCGGAAGAGAAGAAGGGTAAGTTTTCGTTAATATAATTATGACTACGAATAGTTTCTGATGAATTATTCAACCATCTTTCGACTGATAAAGATTGATGTCCACTTTCTGCCTGATGTATTTGATTTCAAAATCAGTTTTTAGCGTTTGTTGCAATATTCTAAAGTATATCATTTTTTACAGTCGAGAAGAAAGAGGAAAAGAAGGAAGAATCCGACGAGGATGACGATATGGGCTTTGGTCTCTTCGATTAGGGCGTTTGCGAGTCTTGTCGAGTTTTTACTTTAAGTACCTTAATTTTTTGTTAATAAAAGTTTAAGGACAATTTGTGTTTTTTTTTCGATGAATCCTACATTTTCAGCTTCCACCATTTTTAAGCAAGTTTTGTTGTGAGTGTGAGGCTTGGGGTGGCTTGGTCATTCTGGTGTATTTTGTTCTTCTGATTTTATGTTGGCAACACTGCAAAGTGACAAGTGTTTTGATTACGTCTGCCAAGGTGGCGGATGACAACGCAACGGCATAAAGTACACATGTTTTCATAAATATTTGACGAAACAGTCACTTTAGCAGGTGTGGTGCATTCGTTTACGATTCCTAGAAGAGTCTTACGTCCTCTACGAAGAGATTCTCTGGCTTCTCTTGCGGTTTACGGCGAATAATCGCCCGTAAAAGCCGGCAAGTGACGTACGAGTAGCGGTGCGCGTAAGAACACAAGTCAGTGCCAGTTGGGCGGCCGTGGTGTGTGCAGGGCGCAACGAACGACTTCCATTTTGTGTTTTCAAACTCCTGCAGCCCGAGTGTTTTGCCTCTGGCCGTCGCTGCAACAACAACTCGTGAAATTTGTGTTTCGAAAGTGGGTGTTTTCTCGAGTATCGGCGAGAAAACTAAGGAAAGTAGCAACGCCCCGTGGTGTGTGTAGTGCGTTTACACACACAAACACACATACATAGTAGCAGGCAGGAACAGGAGGTGGGTTGGTTTCGAGTGCGATTGTGCGAAGCGCAACGCGTGGCGGCGCCAGGGAGGAATCGACCCGATCTCTTTCGGTCGCCAGTGCGTGTTGTGCAGGAGTGACCTACCAGACACTCTTCCAAAAACGACGGTGACATTTTCTTGAAGACCTTCGAGTACTGAGCAGCAGAAACGCGGCCAACATGTCGCTGCTGCCGATTAAGTTCCAGGAGCATTTGCAGGTATGTGCCGACGATTTTTGCATAATTTACGATGATTCATTATGGCCGTGCTGTAGCTTTTTTAAGCGCACCGCCAGCACAATATGTGTCCCCTTAGAAAGACGGGTGTCGTGTTTCGAACAGCAGGTTTACGAAATGCTACGTCAGGATGTTAAGGGGGCGTATATTTCACATAACCTGGATTATTTTCTTCAATTTTCTTGTTTGTTTTACTAGAATATTCTAGTGTTTCTGATTGAAAATAACTTCAGATACCACACTGGAATTGTTTGTTACTAGATTTTTCTTTGGTTTTCCCCCAGATTTATTTAGTTTATTCTAAAATTTGCTTTAGATACGTCACTGGATTTGTTTGTTCTTAGATTTTTCTTTTGTTTCTTCAGATTTACCATGTTCATTGCGAAGTTTTCTTTTGTTACATCACTGAATATATTTGTTGCAGAATTTTTAAAAATTTTAAAATTTCATAAAATGTTCAAAAGATTCTATTGGTTGCTCTTAGTATGTGTGTTTATTAAAAATGGTGTAAAAATTTCAATTTTTCTTACATAATAGCTCACAAATGTGGGCATCAACCCAAGCAATATCTCCTTTACGTCGCTGACGATGGAGAGCGACAAGTTCATCTGCGTGCGCGAGAAAGTCGCCGAATCGTCGCAGGTTGTTATCATCGACATGGCAGACCCGACAAACCCCATCCGCCGACCGATCACCGCCGAGAGTGCGATCATGAATCCGGCGTCCAAGGTGATTGCGCTCAAGGGCAAGTCTGGCGTGGAGACGCAGAAGACGCTGCAGATCTTCAACATTGAGATGAAGTCGAAGATGAAGGCGCACCTGATGACTGAGGACATTGTTTTCTGGAAGTGGATCTCGCTGAACTCGCTGGCGTTGGTCACCGAGACGACCGTGTACCACTGGAGTATGGAGGGTGATTCGACACCTGTGAAAATGTTTGAGAGGTATGTGTATATTCGTTGTTTTTGATGTGCTAATTATGTTTGAGCTAATTGGACTTTGCTTTTAGGCATTCGTCGTTGAATGGTGCACAGATTATCAACTATCGTTGCGATCCGAAACAAAATTGGCTGTTGTTGGTAGGAATTAGTGCACAACAGAATCGAGTCATTGGCAATATGCAGCTGTATTCCGTGGAGAGGAAGTGTTCGCAACCGATTGAGGGGCATGCTGCGTCGTTTGCGACGTTTAAGATGGATGGTAATCCGGAACCATCGACGCTGTTTTGCTTTGCTGTGCGTACACCGCAAGGTGGAAAGCTTCATATTATCGAGGTAAGTTATTATATTTTTATGTTTACTTTCCGTTTTCTATAGATATTGTTTTGAAAATATTACACATTATTTGGATTAAGCGAAATTGGCAAAAAAGTATGTAAAACTTGTGCAAAATTAATATTTTATTTTTTAGGTTGGATTATCACCTACAGGTAATCAACCTTTCCAGAAGAAAACCGTGGATGTTTTCTTCCCGCCTGAGGCAGCCAACGATTTCCCCGTCGCCATGCAGGTATCGTCCAAGTACGACTGCATTTACTTGATCACCAAGTATGGTTACATTCATTTATTCGACATTGAAACAGCAACGAGCATCTTCATGAATCGCATCTCGAGCGATACGATCTTTGTGACGGCGCCGCACGAAGCCACTGGTGGAATCATTGGCGTAAACCGCCGTGGACAGGTACTCTCTGTCTCTGTGGATGAGGAGTGCATCGTTCGGTACGTGAATACTGTGCTGCATAATGCCGATTTGGCACTGCGCCTCGCTGCCCGGAATAACCTCGCCGGCGCCGAAGAGCTCTTTAGCAACAAGTTCCAGATGTTGTTCCAACAAGGCCAGTACGCCGAGGCGGCGAAGGTAGCGGCGAATGCACCGAAAGACATTCTCCGCACGCCGTCGACGATTCAGATGTTCCAGCAAGTGCAGGCGCCGAGTGGACAAAACTCGCCACTCCTGCAGTATTTTGGAATTTTGCTGGATCAAGGCAAACTGAACAGGTACGAGTCGTTAGAGCTGGTTAAACCGGTGTTGCTGCAGGGCAGGAAACAGCTCCTGGAGAAATGGCTTAAGGATGAGAAGCTCGAGTGTTCCGAGGAGCTTGGGGATTTGGTCAAGCAGGCGGAGCCTTCATACGCGCTCGCTGTCTACCTGCGTGCGAACGTACCAGCAAAGGTTATTCAGTGTTTTGCGGAAACCGGCCAGTTTCAGAAGATTGTGATCTACGCCAAAAAAGTTAGTTACACGCCGGATTACATCTATCTCCTGCGAAGTGTGATGCGGACGAATCCCGAGCAAGGCGCTGCCTTTGCCTCGATGCTCGTCGCCGACGAAGAGCCGCTTGCCGACATTAACCAGATTGTTGACATTTTCATGGAGCAGAATATGGTGCAACAGTGCACTGCATTTTTATTGGATGCCTTGAAGAATAACCGACCAACTGAGGGCCATCTGCAGACACGTTTGCTGGAAATGAACTTAATGTCGGCGCCCCAGGTGGCTGATGCCATTTTGGGTAACAATATGTTTACTCATTATGATCGTGCGCACGTTGCACAGCTCTGTGAGAAGGCTGGGCTTTTGCAACGTGCTCTGGAGCATTACACCGACTTGTACGATATCAAACGCGCAGTTGTACACACCCACCTGCTGTCGGTCGACTGGCTGGTTGGATTCTTTGGCACATTAAGCGTTGAAGACAGTCTCGAGTGTCTCAAAGCGATGCTCACTGCAAACATTCGTCAGAATTTGCAGATTTGCGTGCAGATTGCCACCAAATACCATGAGCAACTCACGACCAAGGCGCTCATCGACCTGTTCGAAAGCTTCAAGAGCTACGAGGGATTGTTCTACTTCCTCGGAAGTATCGTCAACTTTAGCCAGGATCAAGAAGTGCATTTCAAATACATTCAATCGGCGTGCAAAACCGGACAGATAAAGGAAGTGGAGAGGATTTGCCGTGAGTCGAATTGCTACAACGCCGAAAGGGTGAAGAACTTTTTGAAGGAGGCCAAACTAACTGATCAGCTGCCTCTGATCATTGTTTGTGATCGTTTTGACTTTGTCCACGATCTGGTGCTGTACCTCTACCGCAACTCGCTGCAGAAGTACATTGAGATCTACGTGCAAAAGGTGAATCCCTCCAGGCTGCCGGTGGTTGTTGGTGGTTTGTTGGACGTTGATTGCAGCGAGGATATCATCAAGAACTTGATACTCGTCGTGCGTGGCCAGTTCAGCACCGATGAGCTGGTGGAGGAAGTCGAGAAGCGGAATCGGCTGAAGTTGCTGCTCCCCTGGCTGGAATCGCGTTTCCACGAAGGTTGCGTCGAGCCGGCTACGCATAATGCCCTGGCGAAGATCTACATTGACGCCAACAACAATGCAGAACGCTTTTTGAAGGAGAATCAGTACTATGATTCACGTGTCGTTGGCAGGTATTGCGAGAAACGTGATCCTCATCTAGCATTCGTTGCGTACGAAAGAGGCCAGTGTGATCGTGAACTTATCGCTGTGTGCAACGAAAATTCGCTATTCAAGTCCGAGGCAAGGTATTTGGTACGTAGGCGTGATCCTGAGCTATGGGCCGAGGTGCTGATTGAGACTAACCCCTATCGCCGCCAGCTGATTGATCAGGTTGTGCAGACTGCACTCAGCGAAACACAAGATCCCGAGGATATTTCGATTACGGTAAAGGCATTCATGACTGCCGATTTGCCCAACGAGTTGATTGAGCTTCTGGAGAAGGTCGTCCTCGACAACTCTGTGTTTTCGGACCATCGAAACTTGCAGAATTTGCTGATTTTGACTGCAATCAAGGCCGACACAACCCGTGTCATGGACTATATCAATCGTTTGGATAACTATGATGCACCCGACATTGCGAATATTGCTATTAACAGCCAGCTTTACGAGGAGGCGTTTGCAATCTTCAAGAAGTTCGACGTTAACACTTCTGCGATTCAGGTGTTGATTGAGCAAGTGAATAACCTGGATCGTGCCTACGAGTTTGCAGAAAGGTGTAACGAGCCGGCGGTGTGGTCCCAGCTCGCCAAGGCACAGCTGCAGGGCGGTATGGTTAAGGAGGCGATTGATTCGTACATCAAGGCTGATGATCCTTCAGCCTATATGGCAGTGGTGGAGACGGCAAGTAAATCAAACAGCTGGGAGGACCTGGTTCGCTATCTGCAAATGGCTAGGAAGAAGGCGCGCGAAAGCTATGTGGAGTCGGAATTGATTTACTCGTACGCGAAGACTGGACGTCTTGCAGACCTGGAAGAGTTTATCAGCGGGCCGAATCATGCCGATATTCAAAAGATTGGCGACCGCTGCTTTGATGACAAAATGTACGACGCTGCCAAGTTGCTCTACAATAATGTGTCGAACTTTGCACGCCTTGCGATTACCCTGGTGCATCTGAAGGAGTTTCAAGGCGCTGTGGATGGTGCTAGAAAGGCGAATTCAACGAGGACATGGAAGGAGGTATGCTTTGCCTGCGTTGACGCTGAAGAGTTTCGCCTTGCCCAGATGTGCGGCATGCATATTGTCGTACACGCTGATGAGCTTCAGGATTTGATCAATTACTATCAGGATCGCGGATATTTCGAGGAATTGATTGGTCTGCTGGAGGCTGCACTTGGCCTCGAGCGGGCGCATATGGGTATGTTTACGGAGTTGGCCATTTTGTACAGTAAGTACAAGCCGGCGAAGATGCGCGAACACTTGGAGCTGTTTTGGTCGCGCGTGAATATCCCGAAGGTGCTGCGTGCCGCCGAACAGGCGCATCTTTGGGCCGAGTTGGTGTTTTTGTACGATAAATACGAAGAGTATGATAATGCCGTGTTGGCGATGATGGCACATCCGACGGAGGCGTGGCGCGAGGGACACTTTAAGGATATCATCACTAAGGTGGCGAATATTGAGCTGTACTACAAAGCAATTCAGTTCTATCTGGATTACAAACCGCTGCTGTTGAACGATTTGTTGCTGGTGTTGGCGCCGCGTATGGACCATTCTCGTGCGGTGGCGTTCTTCACTAAGACGAATCATCTGCAGCTTGTGAAGAGTTACTTGAGGAGTGTGCAGTCGCTGAACAACAAGGCGATCAATGAGGCGCTTAATAATTTGCTGATCGAGGAGGAGGACTTCCAGGGCCTGAGGACGTCGATTGATGCGTTCGACAACTTTGATAACATTGGGCTTGCACAGAGCTTGGAGAAGCACGAGCTGACTGAATTCCGTCGAATTGCTGCGTACCTCTACAAGGGCAACAATCGGTGGAAGCAGAGTGTGGAGCTGTGCAAGAAAGACAAGCTCTTTAGGGATGCGATGGAGTACACAGCTGAGTCGCGTCAAGGAGAGCTCGCCGAGGAGTTGTTGGCGTGGTTCTTGGAAAGGAAGGCGTTCGATTGTTTCTCTGCTTGTCTTTACCAGGTATTGCCAATCCTTTTTTCTTTCCAGTTAATTTCTTATATTTCTCCTTATTACCGATTTCTTATTGTCAATTGTGATTTTGTTTATAGTGTTACGACTTGCTGAGACCAGATGTCATCCTCGAGCTGGCGTGGCGCCACAAGATCATGGACTTTGCTATGCCGTACCTGATTCAGGTGACGCGCGAGTTATCACAGAAGGTGGAGAAACTGGAGCAGTCGGATGCGCAGCGTGCCAGCGAAGCGGAACAACACGAGACGAACAAGCCGATGATGATGACGGAGCCGCAGCTGATGCTCACCGCCGGCCCCGGCATGGGTAAGTCTCGTACTCTTCTCCTCCCAATTTACCTCATGACCTCTATCTGGTTCTCTCTCGTGCCATACAAACGAAAACACCTCTTGAACTTCTCTCTTTAATACCGTTTTGGTGTTGGTTGGTGGCTGTGTGTGTGACTATGGGTTTTCTGTATAGCACCTCCTCACTCCTTCGACTCTTCGGGCGCCACAGCCAATTTCTAGAGCCGAGTAGTAGTTAAGTAGGTGTCGTTTGTGCTCTCAGTTTGTTCACACGTTTTGAACTTTTATGTTTTTCATGTTTCTTTAAACTAAAAACATTTGAGCGCGTTATGTTTTGTTGGATTGGCTTTGTAGACTTTGAAACGTAATACGTTATTTGCCTTTGGTCAATTCAATTATGTCAGATGCTAATCGTTAGTGTTCTTAAAGGTATTCCACCTGGGGCACAACCTGGCTACGCTCCACAACAACCGTATATGGCGCAGCCGGGATACAATCATCAGATGCAGTACCAGGGTTATGGAATGTAAGCAGTTTGTAAGAGAAGAATGATGAAAATGAGGAGGAGGTTGAATAAGAAACGAGAAGAAGACGCCGATAATGGACACAACGCCAACCCAATAGAGAACAAGACGTATATTTATCGCTTACAGTTTGTCGTCTGCCTTGAATGTGAATGGCAGCAGAACGAAGAAAAACTAGCGCTAGTTGACGAGAACGTCCCCTAAATGGTTTTCCCTTGACCTCTCCCTGCTATCCCCATACATAATTTTACCCACTTCCTCCTAATCTCTCCCAATAAGGAAGATATTTGCAAATATTAACATTATTTTATCGTAACTTTTACTATCATGTTATACAAGTTATTATATTGTAGCGTAATGATGTTGAGAATGTTTGTGCAACAAGATGAGAGAAAAGAAACACACATGCATAAACACGACGAAAGAAAGCAGTCATCAGAATAACCATGACACAAGAACGTAATTGGTTTGTCGATACTACTTGCACATTGTTCGTGTTACTATTATATTAATTGAGATTTGTTTGTTTTCATTATTTTACACATTATTGTTTGATATGTGTTTTTGTGTTGGACGACGGATGGAAAGAAAACAATGAGTTGATGCGTTACATAGTAGCATTCCAAAAAAAAACGAGAAAATGAAAAAAATATGTATATAATAGAGAGAAATTTAAACAAATGGTTCAACTATAAAAAGCTTGAAGATTTAAAAATTAATGAAGACATCAACTCATTAAATTATTTATCATATTATGATATAAATTAAAATAGAAGTAATAAAAGATTTAAACAATGAGAATTGCGAACAATGAAATGTGTTTTGTAGCGAAATGTTGTAAATAATAGAATTTCAATTGCTAAAGGAATTATTATGATCTAGTAAACTACGTTATTTTCATGCATAATAATTTCTTCCTTTGAATTTAATGATAATGTTTTCTATGTCAGCATTTCTCGACTTCTGCTTTCAGGTACAGTGGCGCTTATTTTAACAAAAATCAAGAAGGTAAGTGCTCTTTACATTAATAAATGACTAAAGCTTGTTTCCTTTGGAACTATTGCTTGACAAATCCAATTATATTATTTTGTTGCAAATAGATGAATTTGTACCCAAATTATGATGAAATTTCAACAATTTAGAATTAATTCCAATAAAACGGGTTGCGACGTTGGAAAAACGATTTAATACTAGGGCCAGTCTCCAAGAGATATTGCTACCAGTTGTAAATTGTATTTTGTTTTAATTTTGCCCGTGCATTGTTTAGAACAGCGTATTTCAAAAGGGATGCAGTAGGATTTTGCAGTCATGGGAAGAATTTAACATTTATACTCTAGTTCCACAGCATAGGAGGTAGTAAAGAACATATGCCAATAGCAGAGCTACTTTCTCTTCAATGTTATCAAGCATGCCTTGGATGCTTAGTTAAGTGTCTTTCTTTCACACATTCAAGAAGTTTTATTACTTCTTTTCCATTTGTTACAAATTTCAATTCGTACAATCACCTTTAAAACATTGCAATCTTATTCTTTCTACATCATAAACTGTAACCATAAAATTGTGTTCTTTTTAAACCCTAATATTCACGGCAAGGTGAATGCCGCCTAAGTGGCTCAGTGGTAGAGTGGTCAGAACGCAACCAGAGGATCACGGGTTCGAACCCCGGTGGGGCCGATTCCAGTCAATCGGGTGCTCGTGAGTTGTAGCTCGAGTGCAGTTCGCCGCTTCGCGGCGAACTGTAAGATTGTTGGCCATTTGGAAAACGAACTACCGCCGCGAAGCGGCGGTTGACCATTCTATTTTGCTAAAATGTATGATCAAAAACAAAATTTTGGAAAAAAAAAGCGGTCCCCGACTTCCGCGGACTAGCTTCGAACCCGGCGCGCCCAAACAGTAAGCGCACCCCTTACCCACTACACCAATATCCTGACCTACAAACGTCGATCTTCGAGCAAGCTAAAAATGGTAACAAATGAAAGTGATCATTATGGGAAAATGTAAAAACATTCTGATAAAGTTTTGTAATTTTCAAGAAAATAACAATTTTTGAAAATGCATGAATTTTCAACTTATTTATCTAATTTGGAAATAAAAGTTGTTAAATAAATTTTCCATAATCACTATCAGATTTACAGACTTCCATTATCGGTAACGTAGCAATCCTTTTGATTTACAAATGATGTGTTGGGAACTTCTCCGGTGGTTGTCTCACAAGTTTGCATAAACTTTTTTTGTCGGAGAAATAAACCATAGATTGTTTTTTACAGTAAATTCTGTAAGGATATAATCGAATACAAATGTGGCACAGATGACACTGCCATTGACATATGTGCTTCTACTTACCACTGATGCTGTGAGCGTAGCTAAAAAACTAATTTTCGGGATAATTAAGTTTAAAATTATTAAAATAAATTATCAATTTTTCCATGTACGAGTCATAGAGCATTTATTTGAACAACTCACATTATTGTAAAAGACAAAAATACAAATAACTTCCATCATTTTCAAACGAATACAAAAGTCAGTGAAATAACCCACAAATTAATTGAACGCAATCTATAGCCAACAATAAATCTACCACTACTTGGTCGAATCACACTTTTCTGCCCACGATTGGTCAACAAATATTGAACCACGAGTCAATTAATTGCATTTTAAATCATCTCATAATCTATCTAATATCTATGTAAATATGTCCTCTATCTAACCGTAAATTTAAAGGTAACATCTTTTTTACAAATTTCGATAATAGTCAAAGAGTATTACAAAAGTTCAAGACAGTCAATCAATACGCCTAAATACTAAGTATAGGGTCATCGTCCGGCTGATCTGCTGGCGTGTTGATGATAACTTCCTCCTGCATACGACGATACCGCAGGCGAATGTACATCTGTCGGAGACGAATTATCACTGCCCTGCAGGTGATGCCATTGTAGAGGCACATTCCAATTAAAAGTGCAATAAAACCAAGCACCTATAAAAATTGAAATATACATACGTTAAAAATTAATATCAACCTAGGTTTTTAAAAAAATGATAAGAAAAAGATTGAAATGTACCTGTAGCCAAATGAATTGTTGTCCAAAGAATAGCAGGCTAAATACCCAAATGAAGATCGTACGCACTGAATCAAGCACCATTCGCGTTGTGGCCGACATCTCCTTCGTGACACTAATGCCAGCGAAATTGAAGAATGCAATCGAGACGATCGTACCCAGAATGGCAATTACCAGCCTCCAATTGTGCTGAATCTGCACGAAACCATCGATGACATCTTCAAGAACACCACGTGGATTGTCGCTGAACGGTGCACCCACATGAATATAATAGAACGGAAATTGCAGGGCAGCGAGGACGATAAATCCAAAGAGTCCCTCCCAGCCGACAGCCTGCAGCGGTGGAATATCCTGCCCGGTGACGAATTTCTCTTCGACGACCATTTGTATCGCCGTTATCACCTGGGCGATGATAATCAGAATGTCGCCGGTAATGATGGAGTTTTTGTCCGGATCGTCGGCGCTTGGCGTCGAGAACATAAAATCAGCAATGCCGACCGTGGTTAAACCAACAATCACCATCAATATACCGGTCCATTCGCGTTTTTTCAGCTCGCGCTCGAGGAAGGCGATGCTGAGTATACCGACGAAGACGATCACCGAGCCTCGGAACATCTGAAAGCTGGAGACGTACGTCATGGTCAAGCCGATGTACATGATTGATGTTGCTGTCATGTCGCACATTGCTGGAATGAATAGAATGAAGGGATTGAAGTTGCGATTGCCCTTTGTTAAAGATTTTTCATTCTCTACCTAAAAAGACAACAGAGTAAATTTTAACATAAAAGTAAATTGAAACAAAACAGTACATTTTTCGAAAAAAAACAGTTGTATATATGTGTAGGCCCATGTTATATGATTATTTCAAGAGCAACTGTATTTAAAAGAAAATAGAACTCACCCCTTGTCGTTTGTAGATATAATACATAATTTTAAACACAACAAGACATAAAATCTCCCCCAAAAACATGGCGCAAGCCTGCATGAAAGGATGGTCGAATTTTCTGGTTTTTCCATCTGCTCCCTCACTGTAAAGATAATCTGCCCACCTGAAAAATCGGTATAAGTAACAAGCAACCATACACGTGTTTAAAATTACAACAATTATGTCAGCAGCAAACAATACTACTTAAAAAATACTACTTACTTTGTAGTTAACGAGTTAATACTTCCTGTAAGCACCATTAGCACGGCCAGCGAGAGCTGATACGAAGTCCATGCCATTTTTGCGACGTGTGGTAGATCGTCTCAAACGGCTCTAACAAGAAAATGTTAAAACTCTTAGGTTCTGATGTGAAAAAAACAGGGCGATGCGTTTAACTGCAGATTGTTGCTCTGGTTGTCAACGATGACTGTCTAATGGTTGAAGGCAAAGTGCAGCGACTAGCCGTCGTCCCGCTCCAGCAGAACAAAGACGATTATCGCGCAGATATCGCGATTGTTCTTTCTAATCGTGGAATAAAACGTAACGCTCGCAGCGGAACCGATTCGTAATTTGATTCATCGGGTTGCTATCAGCTGCGTCGGCTATTTGTTGAATGTCATTCAAAATATATGTCAAAAGTTTTTGACATATGTCTTTGACAATTGCTTATATTTATACAGAGAACGCTTCGAAATACAATTAGTAATTAATTAACTTGCTGCTTATTATAGTTTCTTGCGTCATCAGAGTGACTAGTTGTTGAATGGTTCTTAGGTGCAGTTGTTTTTATTACAGTGAATATCGTCATTTCCAGTGATTTTACTGTCAAAAAATATTGTTGACCTTTGTTCGTCATTGTTGTCATTATTGTACTCGACAGATAATAAACAAAAGTATTTGACACTTGACAGTTGATTACGTCTAGTGGAATAATCTGGTGACTTTCGGCTCATTCGCGTAAAAATTTTCGTCCGCCATATTCAATATAGTGCGGCTAGCAGCCTGAGGAAAGCACGTTTTTACAACGCCGGTGCGTCGTTTTTAAGTGCGAGAGGAAAAGTTGCGTCACTTTGCTAAAGTCGGCATCGAAAATCGTATCGTATTGATTCGTAGGGGGTCGAAGTAATGGCACAGAGCAAATTAAATGATCTCGCTGGAAAATTGGGCAAGGGCGGCCCACCCGGTCTCGGCATCGGATTGAAACTACTCGCTCTTGGAGGCGCCGCCGCCTATGGCATCTCCCAGTCTATGTACACAGGTATGTTCCACAAAAGTAACACCTTAAACAAACATTTTAATGTGTACATAATATGCATAGTCTATTAAATAAAAAAGGGAAAAAAATGTGTGATTGAATAACCTTAGTTGATGGTGGTCATCGTGCGATCATCTTCAATCGCATTGGTGGCGTGCAGAAGGAGATCTACACCGAAGGCCTACACTTCCGAATGCCATGGTTCCAATATCCGATCATCTACGACATTCGCTCCCGGCCACGTAAGATCTCCTCACCGACAGGCTCCAAGGATTTGCAGATGGTGAACATCTCACTGCGAGTACTCAGTCGGCCCGATTCGCAGAACCTGCCGAATATGTACAGGCAACTTGGGCTGGATTACGACGAGAAGGTTCTGCCGTCGATCTGTAATGAAGTCCTCAAGAGCGTTGTTGCAAAGTTTAATGCTGCGCAGTTGATTACACAGCGACAACAGGTAAAACATTGTCTACCTTTACGTCCTAGACTTTACAATAACCTATCGTAGGTTTCGCTATTGGTACGTCGAGAGTTGGTAGAACGTGCACGTGACTTCAACATCATCCTCGACGACGTTTCCATCACCGAGCTGTCGTTCGGCAAAGAATACACAGCCGCCGTTGAGAGCAAACAGGTGGCGCAGCAGGAAGCGCAGCGTGCCGCCTTCATCGTCGAGAGGGCGAAGCAGGAACGTCAGCAGAAGATTGTTCAGGCTGAGGGTGAAGCTGAAGCTGCGAAAATGATATCCTTTTTTAAGCTAGACACATTTTTAACAATTATACCAATGTATTTAATCTTATTTATACAATGTAGATTAAGTAGGTTGGTATAACTTTCAAGTTTGATATGCTTTAATTAATCATTTTCCTTAACTATACATACTTAGGTGAGGCAATCAGCCGTAATCCAGGCTACTTGAAACTACGTAAGATTCGTGCAGCTCAAAACATTTCCAGAACGGTAAATACCTTGAACATAATTCCTTTAAAATTAATATAATGACCACTTTTATACTCAACTATGACATTTTTAGATCGCCAACTCACAAAATCGTGTCTACCTCAGCGGCAACTCCCTGATGCTCAACATCCAAGACAAAGAGTTTGACGACCAAAGCAACAAACTGAAAAGTAAGAAGTAGTCAAGTCAGTCTTCCAACAAACTCAGCTCACAGCAAAACATTTTCAGAAGCAGGTTAAAGCTAAAAAATTCTGCGAAGGGGGGTCTAAAAAGTGCAAAACTATGATGCCACTTTCACAAAGCGCTTTTACCTCCTTATAAGCTTCTTACAACCTTCGAGAAGAAATAACGCCAACAATATTTGATACGATATTGCGGAACTGAAAATTGTACATATTTTATAGTCACACAGGCGCGCGAGAGACGATCGTTTTGCAACCACTGATCGCATTTATTATTTGTTATGGTTGTTTTGTCGGCGTACCTCTCGTATCTCTGCGCATTGTTGCGACCCCTCTCGGTTTTGATTAGTGTTAGTCTTTTTGTTATTCTTCTGTTCGAAATAATAAGGAACTTGTCAAAACAACGCAAATATATTTTTCATTCACCTATCTTCCAAAATGATCCTTTGAAATTGTTGACGTTGTTTCTTCCCAATTTCATCCTTTACCCTTTCCTTTTAGTCGTACAAGTCTTACCTTTTTAAGTTTCTCCTTTAGTTACAGTCAAAATAACTTTTGCTCCATACTTTAGGTGGATCTACAGCAGCATCTTCAGCGTTCCTGAGAGATTATTATGAAGGTGCTGGTGATTCGGGAGCTGTTGAGAAGAAGCAGGAGATGACTTTGGTTGATAATGCAATGGCAGCGGCGCGCCGAGTGACGGGATAACACGCGCTTTAAACAAATATCTTTGTTCGTTTCATTGTCGTGGGAGGTTGCCAGTGATGTGCATTTGTTTATAAATTAATTTTGTTGGATAAATTAAACTTTGTAGTAAAATATTTCTTTGTCCTTAACTTTATAAACCAACCAGTTATATTGAACGTTTTAATTTTCTCCTACGCGAATATAGTTTATCTAATAACAGTGAAAAATAAAAAAGCGACGTGCGAAGAGCCAAAAACGCACACCTCCTGTTTGATTTTTGTTCACGGAAGTGTACAGCCGAGATAACATGAATTTTTATGTTGGAGTCTAAACAAAAGGGGCGTAAAGTATACTACGTTACTCGTGGGTAACAGCTTAATGCGCACTCACAGGGTGCATCTTCCATTCGTGTGTATCATGCAGTTTATTGCACTTGTTACTTAATATACTTTATAAAACCAATGACTATATACCGAATGAATTTATATCAATGGAATGGTACCGGTAGTTTTTCGTGTTTTAGAAAATCTTTGTTCCATTATCTTCATAATGTAATAAATCTTATTAATAGGAGCCATTTCATGTTCTTGTACAATCGAGCACCTAACGAGCTAGACGCACGCTTACTGTAATATGCTTATTTCAACAAGCCCCATCGTGCTGAATGCGCCGCCTTCCGATACATACATACGAACAAAACAGTTTACACAATTCTCGGATTTTTCCAGCTTACAATTTCTCAAACTTACAAAGAAAACACCTTTAAATCGATTTACACATAGTATACATTTGTTTTTATTGAAAAAAAAAATTGCACTTTGATGCAATTTCGATGAAACTTCCGTTCTCCAAAAGCACTTCTTGCTCTTTACTTTCCTCACAAAATGCCATCGCATTCTTACCACCAATTGTTACATAATTTAATGACTAAAATTATTGCATCTTCATCATCTCTTCACAAAATATGATGAATTTTCTTTCCATTTTCACACTCCCACGCCTCCATTTTTGTTAAACCCACAATATATCCCTGTATATTTCCATATTTTTTGTTATGCAAAAGATTTCAATGCGTTTACTTGCCCCAAACGAGTAGTTTGCGGAAATAAATAAATAATTTATAGCACTATGGAAAATACAGTATTCAGCCGATAATAAATTACCACACATGACGCAAACGTAAAAAAATTAAATTACCCTGTACGCTGTACATCTATAAAATCTCAATAATTTCTTTCATCCGTTACTTCGTCATCATGTATTATTATTAGTTGTTTTTTAATGTTTGTTGCCCTAAATGTTTAAGTTAATTACGTATTTCAGACAGAAATCAAACGCAATCTGGTATACATATTCAAGAACGGCATGTATTGCATTGCAATTTCTTCGAAACGAACGAACCATTCAAAATCATTTTGCAAAAATGGCAGTTAAGTGTTTTCTACGATAAAGCATCGCCAAACACTGGTTGTGGTTTGTAGTAATTAGGAACGTAGAAAACGTACAAAAATATTTACAAAAAAATCCCACGCCGTCCAGATTTTCGAAAACTCAGGAGTATTTCTTTCAACAATCAAGATGAAAATCCTTCATTTTACGATAGTAAAACTCGATTAAGATTGAGACAGCTGTTTATGTTTGTGCGAATTGATAACCACACAAACTGCCTGCATCTGAAACAAAAATGTCATTAATGACTGTTAAACAAAATCAACAGTTTTTGCAGGAAAAAAATTACAATTCACTTACCCGAGCACATCAAACGATAAAATCTAATGTTTTACTTTATTTTTGGTAGGTTTTTTAGGGGGTGATGTGATGATTTTTGTATTTGTAATGCATCTCATTTGCAGTGCATTAATTTGGTTATGTTTGTGTTTGAATTTTAAGTGGTGTGTATGATGATATGAGTTGAGGCGCGCACTACAGGTAACTTAAAACTGCAAACAGAAAAAAGAAAATTCGATTGTAAAACACAAACACACATCGACCGCTAGATATATCACGTATCGCTGCGTTGTCACAACATAAAAAGCATATAACCGAAGTAAACAAAAAAAACAACAACTGTAAGCTGCCAAAAACAAAAAAAAAAAAACGAATTTAAAATGTAAATACATTTCAAATACATTTGAACTTCGTTTACTATTTGTAAAATCATTTGCTGTATGCTAGAATCTAGTTTGTAACAATTACAAATCGCAGTTACAAATACAGTGCACAAAAATAAACAAATAAAGAGAGCATGCAACATGTACAACAAACTAAAATACATTAAAAAAAAACTAAATACGTGATTAAATAACATCAACTAAACTTGATAAATGGCTTTAAAAAGAGGAATAAATAAGGGAATAAACAGGAAAATAGTACGTTTGAGGGGAGAAATATGTACAGAGGAATTTTAGGGAAATACATTTCTTTTAAAGTTCTTATAAAGGAAATATAGTCGTAAACGTTGTGGGAAATAAATGAGAATATGGCACAAACAAGGATAAAGTTGAGAGGAATAGGTAAAAGCATGCAAGGAGTGTCTAGAACAAAAAGAACTACATGACATCCACAAACATCTCGCAGGGATTGCCCATCGCGATCTTAAAGGACTGTCTACTACCGGCTAGATCCTTCGACTGAGCCGCCACCTGCGTACCGCTACTCTGGTCCGATCCGTTCGATGAACCGTTGCCATTACCACCGCCGCCACTTCCGTTGTTGCCGGCAGCCATGGGTAGCGCCGAACGAGGACCCAGCGAGGTGAGATCGCTGTCGGATGCTGAACTATGTGCTGCTGCTGCCGCGTCTTTAAGATGTTCCGAACCTCCGGAAGATCCTCCTGAAATACAGTCAACATGAGGTTGTAAAAATGTATGTAACTAAAATAACTTACCACTACCAGAAAGCACACTCTCCTCTCGATTATACCCATAGACGGTATTCTCACTGGCTGTGTAGAACGGCATCGGCATATACTCGAGCGGATTATAAGTGCCGCTATATGGCATATAGTTGGGCACGTTCGGCAACGGCCCAACGCTGTCCGTATCGCCCTGGATCTTCATGCTCGACATCGCCGCGCACAAGTCGCCAAAAATGTAGTAGCACTGTTCGGAGAACGTGATCTTGTTGACCGTGTGCCGAATGAAGCCGGACTTGAGCAGGTGCGAGGCGTACTTGCGCGCGTCACGCCGATCCTGGAAGCCATCGACATGCGTCATCAGCCAGTCGATCATGTCCGTGCCGATGAACGCGTTCGGTATGGTGATCTTCAGCCACATGCGGTCGCGTATCTCCAGCCCGCTGTCGGCGCGCGCCATCGCCGCCACCACCGTGTGCATCGGCGCCGACGAGTGCAGCGGTTCGTCGAGATCTACCAACACGCCAGTCACTACACCGTGTGGGTGTGCATGTTTTTTTTATGAAGGGGAGGAGAAGCGAGAGCGGGTAACCAAATGATAAAAAAGCCAGAATAAACAAACAACATAAAGAATGAGAAAAAAGTCTGATATCGAAGGATATTGAATTGTTTTAGGAAAATGTCCTCAGCACGCCATAACATGCTGAAAAGCTGGGAACAAGTCGAGAAAATGAGAAGGAAATCGGTTTAGGTAGGCATTAAAATGAACAAGTGCAATGTGCAGAGAGTAGAGAGAAAGGATAAAAGGAATTGCGTTTAAAAATGTGCGAAACGTACCAGGACCTAGCAGACACTCACGTTCGTTCGCGGGGATTGTGCTCGCGATGGAGGCGCTCGAAACGGTGCTGCTGCTTGGTGGACGTGCCACTGGATCGCCTCGAACTGCTGCTGTGTGTGCTACCCATGCACCTAGAAAAAAATCAACCCAATTTTCAATTTCATGCAGTAATGAGCCACTAAGACGTCGTAGCAGTCGAAAAAATGAAACAAGCTCACCCGTAGCTAGGACTGTTTCATTAATTTTCGGACGAAAATGATCAAAGTAATCACTCACCCGGATCAATCGGTCTTACAGGCTCAGTTCTGGGTATCGTAAAGTATCCTTTCGGATTCGGATCCCAGCACTTCGCAACGACGAGCTTAATCGGTCCTGGTTTCTGCACGACCTCTCGAAGCACGCGCACAGCTTCGTCGTTCGACATATTCTCGAAATTCACGTCGTTCACTTGAAGAATCATGTCGCCTGGTTCAATTCTTCCATCCAATGCAACTGCACCTCTATATAACACAAAACATGTATATTTAACTGCTAATAAATATATAAATATTATATTTCTACGCAATATACCTTAATTGCATTTAATAAAATTAACTAACCACGACATTGTGTTAGAATAATATAAAATGGAGAAATGAATAATAGAAAGATGTGAAAAAACATACCCTTTCATAATTGATCCAACATAAATCCCACCATCACCACCCTTATTACTCTGTCCAACAATCGAAATGCCGAGGAAGTTAACCGTGTCCATATTAAGCGTCACCGTGATAATATTTAGCGACATTGTCGAGTCCGTAATTGATGAGTATGAACTAGTGCGCGACATCGCCTGCAGACGCTGCTTGCGCCTACGCTGCGGTCGTTTACGGCCGGCGACATGCAGACGCGACATGCTGGAGCACTCCGATAGTGCCGTATGGCGGCCGGTCGTCTCCGACTGGAAGCTGGTGCTCTCCAAATCGGAGCTGACAATCGACGCCGTCTCGTACAAGCGCGGCATGTGGCCGTTCATACCGCGCGACCCATACTTATGATGACGACGCCCTCCTTGCCGCGAGCTAATAATACTCTCAGTGTCTGTGCACACCGACTCCGGCGGCTGCGGATGTGGCGGAATGCGCGGCTCGTTCGAGTGTGTCACGCTGTCGGTACACTGCGAGCCGCCATCACTTTGATTTGAACCTTCTGCAGATACCAGCTAAAAATAAAGGTTATTTCATGTAGAAAGAGCTGTGTAATATTAAAATGTTTAATTTTCATTAGGTTTTTTTAAGTTGTAGTCTAATTGAGACTCAGAATGATAAAAAAATCATTCGATGGAGTATAATTTATAAATTATACAAGTAAAATCATTCAGAAACTATCTAGAGTTTGTAAAAGACGTTAAAAAACAAGTTCATCAAGTTTTAACTGAATTCAACTTTAGAAAGGAAGAAAAAAAAGGATGTCTAAAAACTTACCCAACTTACAACCCTGCCATTAAAACAAGGCAGATGTGCTGAGTCTTCTATTATTTCCTCTTTAACCACGCTAAACATAGAATACAAGAGATATAGAAGTATACTTATTATTTATAAACAAATTCCACTTACCCAAAGTCATCATCCATGGATTTAAAGAAAAACTTATAGTTGGGTCTGTTGAGCACATTCTTAAAATCCGCGAGTGTGACCTTATCAGGACCAATCGGTATCTTCACCAAGTACGGCGTTTCCTCGTCGTCGATGTGATAAATCACTTTGGTTTCATCCATGATTGCACCTCTCAAATGTCTGCAGGCAATGTTTTCCGCACAAACGCACCACAATCGACGCAGTCAACGCCACCACGAAAAGCTACACACCTCCCTCAGGTCCAGTTTTTCTCCGTATGCACGTTTCACCCACAATTACGGAGTTATTTCGCGAGTAATTGGTATGTTTTTCACTCACGACGAGCCCATCATCGACACAGCAACATGGCCGCCCCGTGTTCTGGCACTGCACACCCGCCTTGCACCACACACAAGAACCGAAACGCGACGAAGCGTCTGAAAAGTCGTGATTCACATACTCGCGGTAGCTCGCCGACAATGGTGCACACACCTGGGGTTGTTTTCCACTCACTTCTAGGCGTATATAAACAAAAACACGTAATTACCAACCGCTGGAACGTCCTCGCACGTCAATATTTACAAAAAACTGCTCGCCAAACTACGACCAAGGAAGGAGTGAAGTGGCGCATCCTATTAATAATCGACGATGAATTCGCGAACTAAACTTGTTTACAGCGCCTTCTAGTTCTAAACATTTTGACTAAAATATTTCAGCTTTTCCCTTTTAGAGGCCGTTATCGTTAAATTTATATAAGGTGTTTCAAATATGTTATTCATAATGCAACAGTATAAAAATTAATAACTTATTTAAAAATGATAGTTTTATGTAATACGTCTTGCTAAAATTATCTAACGTATTTAAGAAGTATTTATGTTCAGAACAGAATGCTCAAAATAAATTTATGAAATTGGTCGCAAATGTATAAAACACCCTGTATACAAGGATTTGTCCGACTGGTCCTCTCAATATGAAAGTACAAAGTAGGTCAATAATTGTAGGCCTTTTTTCGCGTTATTACGTGTGGAATCATATGTTGTGAACGTCGCCACAGCGAGCCAAAAAAAAGTGCGACGCATCGTGGACCCCCGTCCCGAGGGGTTTTCGTGGCTCCCAATCAGTCATTTGCGGCTGAGTAAAGTGCGACGAAGTGAAGCTACGTGGAAAATTTTGTAGAAATTGGTGGTGAGTGTTGGACCTAACCTCAAAAAAAGCCCCTCTGGCAAAAACCTGCTGCTTCGGCGACGGCCCCACGGCGATGCATTGAACTGAATCGCAACTGCCTTCGACGAGTGCTGTCTCCCGAAAACGATGGCGGATAAACTGCGCCTCGGCACCGAGGTGCGCGAGCTGAAGATCGGCCAGAGTTTTACGAATAACAAGGCTGGAGCTTTTCACGCTGTTAGATGTAAGTTTCCTTTTGATTTCTTCGCGTATTTTTTGCTTTAAAACGCTTGCAATAAATACGCTTAATGAAACACTAGTTATGGGTCGACTCAAAATAGCATGTTTCACCCACACCTGGCGACGATTAGAAACTTTTAAGGCGCTTCAGAATATTTTGTAGAGGTTTTCACATAAATTGTTTGGTATATTTTAGACGATTTTAAACCAGCTTCGGTGGATATTAACAAGATTGCTACGGTGGACATTGGAAACAGCAAAGAAGTGACTGTAAACGTGCCGCATTTGGATGGGGCTGGTGTGCCTGCGACCGTCTTCAAGGGTTCGCATCGCCCTTTTACGAAGGAGTGCGTTTTGATTATCGATCGTGTGACTGGTGAGATTACGCTGGAGAAGTTGTCTAGTAATATTCAGTTGAAGAAGACGAGGAGTGAGAAGACTATGCCACAACTTTCACAAGGTAATTCGGAGTTTAAACTAGTTTTGTACTTTTTTAAAACAGTAAAACTAATATTTATCAGCTGACTGGTACCACAATCTGATGTAGTTACAAATATTTAAAAACTCTTACATTAGAATGTAAATCACTTGTTAAAAATAATCCATTTGAATTAAAAATCAATTTCGACAGTTTTAAAAATTAAATTATTTCTTAAATAGATTAAACATTTTTGAACAAGCTCAAAGAATTTATTCCTAACTGAAAACATTGTTAAAAATTTTAAAAATTGTAATAAAGATATAAATCTATTAAAAATTGATTAAGACATTTTTCTAGAACGTGCAGAACGACCACCGTCATCAAACCTATCTACACCGAACGTGATGGCGAGTGTACCACGACCTCAAACACCGCCAATGTCTGCCAGCAGCGTGGGTCAGCGACAGTCAAATAAAACGCGAGTCACGTCCGGCTCACGTCGTCCGGACCGACAGATTACGCAGCTCCCGAACGCGCCCGCGAAACACTCACCACTGCGAGCCTCGCCCAACTACGCATCGCCCGGCCAACACCGCAGCTCGCCGAAACGCGACCGCCACAATGGCAGCGGCGGCACTGGCGAGGCCTCCCTGCCGATGATCGGCATTGACGACTTTGCCGAGGATGCGCCGCCGGAGCCGGCACAGCCACCACCGACGATCGCCCACAACTCACTCGCGCCGAGCATGGACAGCTGGAGCACGAAAAGCAGCGCCAAGCCAACGCCACCACCGACGACGACGACAAACAAGTCGCGCTTCTCCAGCCAGTCCGACTCGGACGACGGCTCCGTGCACGAAATGTCCGACTCGTCGAGTTCGTCGTCGTCGAGCGACAGCGATAGCGAGCGTGAGGACGAGAAGAAGCGCACCAATGGCCACCATCATCATCATGGTAGTGGTGGGGCGAGTGCAAATAATTCAACTTCCAACGGCGCCATCAATAGTAATAACAGTGGTGGTGGCAGTGGGAATATTGGTAAACTGCCCTCGCTGCCGACGATGCTGCTCAACGACGACCTGCAGCTCTCCGAATCCGGCTCCGACTTTGACGATGACGACGACTGAATACATTGGACGCCCTCTTAATTTTTATGTTAGTTTCGAACGCCTACCTTATTGCAACAACCCAACAAAACTTAATGTTTGTTATTTTTTTCGGTTATTAAAATAATTAAAGAAAAAGAAAACGTTAAACATTTTCAAAGGGAAATATTCGAGTTGGCGAAAATCGTTGTGCCTTTTTTTCATTCTCGTAGCGTTCAGACGAGTTTATTTATTTGTTTGATTCGGGGGGTTGATTGTCCGATTTTTTTTTGTTTTTCATCGCTTGCCCAACGTTAAAAAGGTGTCACGTGAAGTTAAAGAGAGGTGTGTTGAAACGAACCTTAAATTTGTACATTTTGTACCTACATTTCCTTGTTTTTTTCTTCTTCCAATTATATAGATTTATATACGGCTTAAGTTAAGCAATACTTGTAGAATTTATATATTACTCGTACGAGCAAATACGTGTATATAATGAAGAATGATTATGCACTTCTTGTGGTTTTTGTTACCTTTTTCTAATATCTTCATTCCTCATGTTCCTTTTTATCAACCTTTCTATTCATTTAAAACTTGGGTCGTAGAGAAGAGAAAATAGCAATGAAGGAATCCCTCGATTAGCACCAGTATAAGAGATTTATAATCCTTACTCAGAACATTCAAGCTTCTTTCATCTTTGGCAACAATATCTCCTACAACTCGTCGTCAAAGCAGTGATTTTCAACCTATGACACTAAAAATTCCAATCACCCATTTCTAATCTTCACCCATTATCCTTAAAATAGTTTTCCAGTGGAAGATTAGTATTTCTCTACTTGAACCATAGCATTTCCAATAAATCCTGTATTAAAAGACTGATACTTAAAAAACGTTAATTTTCTGTTGTTTTCCATATAATTGGAAATGTAATCATTTATATACGACTTAAGTTAAATGATAATACTTGTTACGATTACATATTACGAGCAAATTTCTTGTGTTTTCATTACCTGTTTTCTTACTACCTCCCTTTTATCGTCATCTGCAGTTTTATAAAAAAAAAACATTTGTTTTGTTTGTGTATCAAAATGTTGTTTATATTCCTGTTTTTGGATTGGCTGGATGTATACATGTGTATACGTACGTGTAGTAGTACTAAATTGTAAATGGTAGATGTTTGTTTCGAGCAATCGTGTAATAACTTGATGTATGTATGTGTGTGTGGGTACTGAATGTGTCTGTGTTTACAACATCATATGCCTAGGCGGTTTGTATTTGCTGGAAAAGAAGCAATAATCGCAAGTCAATATCACAAGTTCGCTGCCAATCAAGTGGAGAAAGACAAATGGAGACAGACAATCGAGACAAGCTATTTGGATATCGCAGTAAACGAGCTTTAATTGAAGTCTCTGCCTGCCCGCCCGCCCGCCACAACGCAATTAAACGTTCAAAAGTTGAGCAAAAAATAAATAAACTGAGCCGTGCGATCGCTGCGCGCCAAAGAAACGAGAATGCAAACGTATTGAGCAAAATTGAAACGGAATAGAGTTTTTTTTTTTGGTAATTACCATCCGGGTGTTGTGTTCGCCAGGCGGCGGATGCGTCGCGTGTTGCGGTCCTGGTCACGGATCTTTTTCTCCATTTCGGCGTCAGTGAGCGTCTCCATGAAGGGAGCCCATTGGTCGGTTTCACTTGGTGCTCGGAATGGTACCTTAAATAACATTTCTATTGATTTTCAAAATATTGATGAAATTGGGCGACTTCATGTGTATGTACTGTATACAATTATCTTTAATATTATATTGCTCACCTCTACTGTAGGTAATGGTGCCTCGCTAAACGCATAAGTTCTCTGATGCCAAGATAATTGCCCGCGAATAGAATAAGCAATCGCCGTGACAAACTCACCACCCAATCCTAACTCGGCGCACAATTTGTTGGCGAACTGTTCGGGATTGTTCTCCTTTTGCGACATATCCCATTCGACCTGATCGACCAATGACGTATTCCCAACGTGGATATTCAGCTTAATTATGACACGCTGATCGGTGTTGTCTTCAATCACCGCCGGCGGCTCGTTGGGGAAGGCTTCCAACTGTTGACGAATGGCTTGTGAAATCGCTGGTACGAATGTAAGTGGATTTAGGTCGAGATCATCGCAAAGCACTTCCGCAAATTGTTCAGGTGTTATTAAAGATTCTAAAAAATATACAGTAGAATTAATCTCACCATTTTCTGATTTTGCCGTTTAAATTACAAACTGTCGGGCGCCTCCACCTTTTGTCAATGGTCAATGGTGGAGAAGCTCGGACATTTGAATAATGTGGCTGACAATCGTCGCTAAGTGATTGAAACTATTATTATTAGAAATTTTAATATTTTTGCTGCTACAAATTTATTTAATAAAAATAATTTTAAACGATACGAAATCAATGTCTAAAAAGAAAATTTTACCATTTTTATTCCATGTAAAAGTGTCCCTCAACTTTTGTCCTTCGATCTCCATATCAAGACGTATCGGCACAAGGATCTCATTCTGCTGGCCATTATCGACGTGTATTTGCGGCTCATTGTCATCAAAACAAAGCGGAAATGTTCGCACCTTCTTCGTGGCGACACGATTCCGATTGATCGTAGTCGCCTGTGGCACTGCATCCAAATGGCTAGAATTCGGTAAATTCGGCACCCACTGTGTATTTTTCTTCGTTTTACTCTCTCGAGGCATTGGTGGTTCTGCTGTATGTACAGATACTACAAAATACAAAACAATTAGAGAAAGTAAAACATGATACAAACAAGATGAACACATAAAAAACGAATGCGCTCAATAAATTTACAGGCTATGTTTGAAAATCTATAGAATTATACTTATAAATGATAATACATACTCGAGTGCGTATATTTTTCATCTCTACCAACAATAATATCCTCAACTTCTGTGGATCGTAGCAGAGAAACACTACTAGCGAGCACCTGTTGGCTGAGACCGAGTTCAATCAAACGTTTGCGTTCCTCGTAATTAATGGTACGACGAAACATCCCCGGATAACGTTTGTAGAGAGATCCACGGAATAATCGTAGATAGTTACCAACCTAAATGTATGGAAATAGTAAGAAATAGTCGAAAAACAAAAGTTGTTTGGCGTTTTAGCTTACCTCAGAGCCGATGCAGTAATATTCGCCATTTTCTTCCAATTGGAAGCTTAAAGGCTTGTCGCCGAACGTCCTCAGCGGCATTTTGAAATTTTCTTTGTAGTTACCACTTGTTTTCACACTAATTCACAAGTTCAACGAAGAAAACAATAGATGCAAAGTTGCAAAGCGTTGTAAGTTTGATGCTAACCTACAAATTAATGAAAATGATGTTTGGCAGAATTTATGCAGTTGTGCTGCCATTTATAAAAGTGACAATAAACTGAACTCAATTATATAGAGTGACCCAAACATGGACATAGTTTAATATTAAAATTTTGAGATTACGTAAAATTTTAAGAATTAATTTTTGAAAAACGTTTGATAGCATTGATTTTCGCATTTAAGTCTACGGTTATCATATACGTAATACACATATACCAACAGTTGAGAGCCTGAATTGATTCCTCTAGAACGAGACAACTACATGAAATTGCATTGAGATTGTCATATAGGTTTGCATCTAAGTCCAAGTGTGCAATTCGCATGTCTAAATAGCATTCAATCATAAGAGCGGAAAACGCTGTCAACATCGTGTTTTGACGCATATTTTGTATACATTGATTTTGTAGGTTATATATCACGCTATTGTACAGCTTTTTGGTGTATTGTTTTGAATTACACGCGCAAGCTTGATTGGTCCAGGACTGGTATGCGTAAATCGAAAAAAGACTATGGTGATAAGAAAAATTATGTTTTGGCTCCTTCCATGAGCGACAATGAGATTTTGATATGCGGGCGCAGCATATGTGCATAACGTATATGACGGTTATTTCTAATGTAACCTAAAAAAACATGAAAAATTGACATGTGTAATTTTTTTCCTTTGTCAAATGTCAAAAAATTCAAATTTAAAATAGAATACCTCAAAAATAAATTAAATTTACTGTAATTTAAAAAATTTTCAACCATTCTCGTTTAGAACCACATTTTTTTGTATGTTATGTCATTCTACTTGCTTTCTTGCAATTGGAATGAATGTAAAAAACGTTGTGGCAAAAGAATGTCGCGTTTCATCAAGAATATCCTCCTGCAATTCGCCGAATTGTCTAATTCGTCACGCAAAACCACCCCAGAGTGTCACAAAGTCGTCTTCATGCGTCACGGCCAATGCGAATGGGATCGTCGGAAAATGTTCTGCGGCTGGTACGACTCTCCACTAACGGATCAAGGACGTGAGGAAGCCGAACACGCCGCCCGTCTCCTTCAAGCCGCTGAGGTACGCATCCATCACGCCTTTACCTCCTGCCTGCTACGCAGTGCGCAAACGATGAGCATCCTCCTGCGTTGCATGGACCAGGCGGATGTGCCCGTCGAACGTTCATGGTGCCTCAACGAACGCCACTATGGCAACCTCACCGGCATGGAAAAGAGTAAAGCAGTCGAACTTTTCGGCAGTGAGAAAATCGACACATGGCGACGTAGTTATTTGGTGCGGCCACCGCCAATACTCAACGTCAACCCGTACTATCGAGCCGTGATGGAGTGTGGAGAACCGAAAGTGATTGTACCTCAGCATGAGTCGTTGGAGGACACTCTCGAGCGGTATTTGCTGTATCGCGACACTGAAATTGCGCCGCATGTGCGCAAAGGCAAGACAGTGCTTATCGTCGCGCACGAGCATCTTCTGCGTGCTGCTGTTAAGCACATTGAACACGTGCCCGATAATGGTGCACAATATTTGAGCATACCTGCGGCTGTGCCGTTTATGTACATCGTCGATGCGGGCTTTCATGCGTCCAGGGAGGTAGAGGATGCGTTGCGGTTCTTTGGCGACGAGGAGGATGTGCAGGTGGAGCAGATGAAATGTGATCTTATGCGTGCTAAAAATCCGATGAAGCACGACGAAGAGTGGCAGTTTTGTAAAAATTAGTTTTCCAATAATGTTGTTTTATAGTAATTTAAATAAGTTTACGTTCATTTTCACTTCTATTGATATGTTGATACTACCGGCAATTGTTTTGATAAATTTACAAGTTGTTCGGACATCTGTCATTTTTGACCATTTGCAAAAAAGTGTTGCCAACAGTTGGAAACTAAATGTAGCAAATATTTTTAACTTTTAACAAATTGGGGTTATCTTAAACTCAATCAATGTTACAAACTAAAACGCAATATTAAAAACTAGAAATTCAATAAAAATCAGGTTTTTCACAATAAAACAATTTTTATCGTTTGAGGTTATGATAGACATGTTGATAGTTGTAAAATAATTATTGCCAACTGCTAAAAACAAAATCTCCCCATTCTATCATTAGTTTATAATAACAATAACTTCGAAATATATTGCAGTTCAATTTAAATTACTTTACCTGAACAATAAAAGTAAAATAAAAATCCCATTAATTGATATTATATTTAAACATTAAATACAATTAACCATTACTTACTTGGCTTAGGTTAGGTACATCTAAAGTTAGCGAATTATGTTTAAATCAGTCCAGTGCCTTCACAATCGTTGCAATCCCTAACCTTGGCTGCCCTTCTCCTAAAATTTAACCTAAATTCTACGACTACGTCATAAATGCATAGGTATAACATAACTTCTTGAAATCTCAAATTGGTTAAGTTGATTACGACTATTTTCCTTTGGATAATTCGACTAGTATCTGAAATGAATGTTCACATTTTCAATCGAATATTGAATGTGGTTATGAGCGGTTAAGTTACCTTATCTTTGTTCTCGTTTTTATTTCCATCTCCTTTAACCACTTGAACCATGTGAAGGGTGAGCACGGCTAAAATCGCGTCCAGAGGATCCATAAAACCACGCTGCATCCATTTGGGGATCGTGGTACGTGCATGTGAGAAGCCCAACTTCTGCAGGATATAGTCGATGCCGTACGGTTCAATATACTTGCCGGCGACGCTCATTAAACGCACAGTCGGTTCCAAATGCCAAGTTTTGCAATTGTAGTTACGCCAATCTTTGGAGAAGATGTCGACATCGATTTGCTGCTTTTGTTTGCTTGATGCCGACGATGAGGACGATGTGGAGGCCGATGAAGAAGTAGAGCTGGCTGTGTCTGGGCGTAGATCACTTGTGAGTCTCGAAGTTGATGCACCCAACTAGAAAAAAAAAATTAAAACACTTCATAGCCTTTATTAAAAGATATATTATCTTGCGGCATTTGAAGGTTATACGACGCGTTTCAATCCAAACATAACCAAATGCAACATCACTTCCTTTCTTAACTTACCAATTTGTCTTTTTCTTTGACATAAGAAGTGACCAAGTCATGTAGGAAAAAGAACGCCTCAGCATCCACAGTGACAAAGATATGATCTTCAAACTCGGTAATGAAGGAGCATTCAACCACTGGCTTCTCCATTGTGTCGTCTGGCGTTGTTGCCGTCTGAAGATGCTCCGTCTTCAAATGCAATTGTAAACCAGGCAGTGCAAAGATAACCTCACGATTGTGGTTAGGGTCTTGCATTTTTTGATTGTTTGCAGCACTTCCCCGACTACCACGTTCCATTGAGTTGTCTTTATCACGTTCGAGAGACGGAAATCGGTCCACTTCTATTGAAAGTTTGAAGAGATGTAACATTTACAAACAATTAAAATGATTCAATCATATTGATGGGGACGCTATCCCAAGTGCACCCACCAAAATCACATAGTTCCTTATGTACCAGGCGCCTTCACCAAAGTACAGAATTTGATTTTTCACGATTTTAAGCGTTATGATATCAAAAGAATCAAACTTACCATCGATAGTGCTGTTAGCAAACGCATAATTAAACCACTCCTGTAACGTTTTAAACTGTGGGGGGAAGAGCACACTCCTGGACATCTTACAAACAGCTGCCATTGATGGTAATTGTGTCTTAAAGGTCGACAACCCCAAACTGCATGCCAAAGTTTGCACTACGTGGACATCCAAAATATTACAATCTGAAATATTCACAAATTTCAGTCAAGAAAGGAATTCAACATAGTTAATATACATGTTTGACAGATTACCATAATTAACTTACCACTTTTTGAAGGTATCTCCTGTGCCTCCGTGTTAAAAGTAATGCAAGGCTCTCTCAAACTAAAGAGCGCCCAACTCTTCGACTTGAAGTTAATCCCGTGGAAGCACGCCAGCGAGATATTCTTCCCATGCAACTCCATCGTTCCACCCAAAACAGTACCGAAATTCGGCAGAGGAAAGTGCATGGTGCTCAACTGCAGCCCACACACTTGGGCGAGTACCCGTTGCCAGTGACGATGATGGCGAGCGTCTGCACTCTGTCCAGCCCAAGCACCAACCTGTTGTTGAGCAGGATCTCGTGACTTCTGCGGAGTTACTTTGGGTGCACGACTAAACCCACTGAACGCGCGCTTGCTGCTGTTGAACTGCTGCGAGAAGAACTCCTCCAGCTTGTTGAACATCTTGAGCAGATCTGCCGTCGACGACTTGGACATCATGATCTGCAGTTGATCCCAGGAGAGGTCGCCGTGCATGAAGATTGATGCGGGTCGACGTGTCGGCTGCGAGGCGTACTGGGTGCGACTCAAACGCCACTCGTCGCGCAGGTTTACCTTGAGGTCGGAGACGCGGCACATTAGAACTGAGGTGGCCATGTAGTCTAGGCGGAGTTCCAATGCGTGGAGTTTTAGGCCAACGGTGTGGTCTGGTTCCAGGTTGGGTTCTTCTCGAATGTGGACTATGCAAAAAGAAGAATATTAAGAGATAGTTACAATTAAGGAATAGAATACAATTTATTTGAGTAAATCAGAATGGAAGGGTATAGGACAGAAGATAACAAGAGGAACCGGAGAGGGCTTATGAGGATAGGTGATTAAGCAGGTAGGTCAGGAGAGAACAAATTAGGACTGGAAAGAACGAAATAGAATAAGAGGAGATCTGAGACGACAAAATAGGTTGAAACGAGGCAGGTACAGGATCAATCTGAACAGAACCGGTTAAAAACTTATAGAAAAAGAGTGTGTAGCTGAGATCTGAACAGAACAAGTCAGGAGCTTATAGAAAAGGAGAGGGCAGCAGGTAACTGACAAGAACAGGAGATTATAGACGAGATCAGGAATAGAGAGGATAGAATAGCTGAGAAAATGGAAGAGATCAGGACAGAAGAGGACATGTATTAGGAGATGTTTATATGGTCAAATGTTTATATGAAATTAATAAATAAAATAAATTAAAAACTTACTGTAAGTGTCAATTTGAGCAATCTCAATATTTCCTCCGACGATACCGCCTTTTGCATCCAATCCGCTCCCGCCTAAACCCACAGCAATGTACAAATTCTTGTGCCCTGTTGACCCGATACTAAGCCGTCCTTCCGATCGAAAGTCCTTCGTCAGCCACGAAACATTCCCCATAACATTACCCATATTCATGTGAACGTTCAGCTTCTTAAAATTCACAGCAAACAACACCAACGTCTCCCACGCAGTCTTATGCTCCGAAGGCGAAGGAGACTCAGTCGTCCTCGAATCTTGACTGAACGTCCGCCCAGTATGTTTAAACCTATGCTTCTGATCACTATCCAGCTGCAACTTGAGCTTATCCTTAGACAACAACGGCGACTTATCCGACCGCCTGCCCTCTCTATTCACATTCGGCGACCTTCCAGAACTCCCCAACTCATCATCCTGATACGTGGTCATACTCAAATCGCCCAGGAACATCCTTCGCACGATCGACCGCCGATACCAAGCTTTAGGGAACGCCAAAATCTCGGTTAATCGCCTCATATCATACTTAAACGACGCTGAGCCAATATCGGTAATCGTACTGAAGCGAATCACGTTTCTATCGCGCCCCTTCGTTTCCTGTTTCATATCCAACATCCGAGAGCGCGACAGATGAAACTTAACAAACTCGACGTTGATACTCAGTGAGTCCTTCCTCTCGGAGTCCGAAAGTGGTGAGCACTGAGCTTCTTTCAAAGCTGATTTCTTCCCACCGTACGGATGGAAGATGTAAACGGAAAAGTCACTGAGACATCCGGTCACACTCAGGCCACCCACAGCTGTGGCTGCTGTATTTGGTGTGCCATCACCACCAAACTCACTTTGAAGCAACTCTTCTTCGGCACGTTTCGAACTGAAGACGATATCCAACGAGGGTAGTTGCAACATACACTCAACTCGGGAAACCGGTAGACAGCTAAATCGAAACGTCGAAGGCTGCATATGAAAGTAGACAATCACGTCGACAGGAAAACTTGTATACACATAGTTTCCGTAGTTCATTCCATCTTCATTCTCGCTCAAAATCGAATTCGCTGGGGTGTTAAAGTTGCTCTTTGCCGGAATGGGTTCGAGGGTTTGCTCTAGGAATTCTAGAATGTGTGGACTGATAATGGTCTCTTCAGGGACACTTTGTAACGTCATCCAGGCGAACAGGGAAGCCTTCTTGACATTCTGCTTCTTGGCGTGTTGTTGTTGCTGTGGTTGTTTCTCAGACTTACTAACATCCGCTAAGTAAGCCTCCAAGTTCGAGTAGGGAAACTCCAAACTGGTTCTAGACGATGTTGGTGTATAGTTCGGATTAGAGATGCCATGCATCGAACTGGAATTCCTCAAATCCAAGTCTAGACTGTGGCCCATTGAAGTCTGTGGAAAACTCTCCTGCCTCTTAAACGCTTGATCAATCCGAATTTCCTCTGAATACGACGAAGCCTTGTACTTCCCAGCAGGAATATCTCTCTCCCGCCCTGTACATCCCGTCATCGCCCCCTGGGCATTCGAATCCACAATATTAGGTGTATTCTGTCCGGAATCAGACAATACTACTCTGGATTGATACAACAGCTTGACATCCATTCCAGGTATATGGAAAATAGTAAGATCCACAAGTGTAGCATGCGGAGTGTTTCTCAATCTTGCCGATGATTGATTCAGTTTGTCCTTGTTCCTCCTTGTGGGGTCCGGAGAACCTCCCGAAGTCGCTGAAAAGTCAAGCAAACCTGCTGAACAACTCCGATCTTTGCGCATCGTCCTCAGCTTGATTTCTTCATCTCTAGCCGTGTCTTTGGTATGAAGGACACACTTCCCACTGTTGATGAAGACCTTAACGTCGAGTTCCAAATCAATGTTGGGTTCTTGTTGTTTACCTTGTGCCTGAGCAGGCGCTGAAGAGGCTCCTCCTCCATAGGGGCTATTGGCGAATAGTTCATCCATCAGCGCAGCTCCCTCGGAAAACTCATAAGAGTTTGGTTTACGTCGAAGTTGAACCTTTTCACCATCCATGTTGAGTTCACCGTCCTGGTGTAGACCTTCAGCGCTCCAGTCTGGCAGAGAGAGGTCCGATGAAGCACTCTGCAGGGAACTCTGGCGATCCTCACAGAACGTCACATGATGTTCTCGGGCCCGTAAAGAAGCAGATCTCGAAGGACCACTGCGTGGCGAGGAATCAAAACTTCCCGAAGGTGACTGGGGTTCATCAGGGGAGCCTTGGTTCTCTGGCATTGGAGCGATAAACGACCTTGACCGATTCGACTTTCCTCCTAGTAGTTTTCCCTGTCTCGAAGCAGCTTTCAAACTTTGCCTCCTCAGCCTCTGAATGATATCCATCCGAAAATCCTTGTAAACCATCGCTTCCAACTTGTGGAACTTCTTGAGTTCCAACTCGATAGTACCGTGGCTAGCACCCAGAGACCTCAAGTCATTAATGATTTTCGCCTGTTCGTTCATCTCCTTCTCAAGCAACCTCGACCTCTCTTTGTTATCCAAAGAAGCGTCAAACAATATGGCCGGGAGAATCGATTCCTGCGACGCTCGGTTCCCATCCACAGGGTTATTGTCATCGTCACTGTCGTAGTCTACATTCAAGGGCGTATCCTCGGAGCCTGTCAACATCGTCAGAGTATGTCCCAGTGCACTCAACTGCTTTCCAACGTTGGTATCCAGGTGGATATCAACTCCTTCCATCTTCCATTGAACACTCAAAAACCATTTAGCGTTCTCGTTATGTTTCGCTGCAATTGTTCGGCTGCAAACCTCATATGTCCCATCCGATACCACGCAGAGATTCATAATGGTCGCATCGGACATATCGGGCTTCCAATCATCCAGAGAAGTCTCAAAATCATCAGCAAATCTGAGGCAGAGGTTCGAAAATTTGCCCTTGCTCACCAATGACCCAGAACTACAAGCTGATATCGAGGTGTTCTCCAGGGTAATGACAACAGCTCCTCTTGACTCCTCATAAATTCCAGCCTGACGTTGATGCCATGGCAGAGGCAGAGGGTTCAAAGGCAGACAAATACCCATATCCTCCACCGTCAGCTGCAGGAACAGCATTGAAAGATGTGGAGGGTTCATCGATGTCGTATTGGCAAACTGCAACTTTTCATACACTTGCTGCGTCGCTGTCAGGACTTCCTTATTCAGATTCGCCCGTTTCTCATTCCAGTAATCATATGCATTCTTGTAATTCAGCCAAACAAGTATGGCTTTATCAACAGCCACAGGCTGAATATAAATCAGCGGTCGTTTTAAGGTAATCAGAACGACTTCTTTGTCATCTCCTTCAACGACTTCATCCTGAAAAGCGTTCCTACACCCTATTCTAGTATTGAAAAACGCAAACTGCTGATATTCAGCTTCTGCCTCTTCAAACAGAGCGTTTCTAATCAGCTGGCCAAGGGAGAGGTTCAAATCAACCTGAGCCTTCCCAAAAAGTCGACTCGTTGCGTTCTTTGCATTTTGTATCCGGTTGCTTAGTTCCAAGACAACAGCGCCTGTTTCTAACCGCACTGCCGAACTTCCAGCAGTTGTTGCAGTCAATTGTATCCGCTGCATTTGAATGACCAACGAAAATAGGATCGACGTACCTATGGTCTCCTCATGATCCTCCCAAATTGCCACAGGTCGTTCACCACCATATACTTTCTGTACGACTTCATTCACCTCTTTCATAAACACTTTCTGAACAAACACTAGATGATTTAAAAGGTCTGTAGTTAATGAGTGCTCAAATAAGCCGATTTCAGCATGGGCATTCAGATAACCTCCCTGCATAAAAACAACCCCCTCGCATCCATGGGCGGCTGAACCCTGCAGAGGAGCTGTGGGCGTCCCCTCGGGAATATACTCGGCAGCGACATGCACCGCAGGAAGCCCTATTGAAGCTTCCGATGGAAGATTCGCCTCGGATACTTGCAACTTTGTCGTAAAACTCAAACTATGCTGGGGTAAATCGATAGTAAACTTCGCCTTACTGCCGGTCACACCCGCACTAGTCACGTGGTCCATTTTATACTGAGCTTGAAGTGAAGGCAGTAACGCGGCGTTCACACTTAAACTTTGCAGAATTATCGAAAACTGCATAACCAAGGGTTGGAGCAGTGATTTTTCTGGTTGGGCCGGGAACCGGGAGAAACCGGAAGGCATCGGTTGGACATGATGATGGTTCTTTGGAGACACCGGTGGGCGCTCTTCCTCCGCCTGGGGTCCACGTGACATCCGACTGGACGTGCGTGTTACCCGAAGTTCTTGTAAAGTCGAGCTGAGCTGTTTACTTCCGCGGGTTACCATGCCATGTAGGGCAACCGGATGTTGAGGAATGTCGATGTTAACAGCACCCACAGTTAGCAGCCCGTTGTTTTTATCCTTGGATCGTTTGCTAACGCTAGAGTAGAGAGTTTGGGACTTACCCACTGTGACTTTCACGACAGTCTGTTGATTAGGCGCCACGCCTTCCAAGAGGACAATCATCGTCCTGCCTACCTGTCCAGTCAACGAACACTCCAAGGACACTGGTTGGGATTTTTTCCGGCAGGTGAGAGACGCATGCAGCGACGTTATCTCAGCTTCTAGCTTAAGCACGCTTAACGTAGCCAATAGTTTCGTCCGATGAATTCTAGCGACGCCAAAAACGACCAATTTTGTATGTTCCTTAGCTGAAGACACTCCACGCTCCAATATAGGTGTATATCTCTCTTTTTCCTGAACGGGGACAGTTCCCTGTGCTGGCTGAGATGATGGCGGTATGCTATTTCCATCACGCGATGAATCTCCGTCGGTTTTGCTCTCGTTCAGAATGTCGTACTTACGATTACCCCGGTAGTGTTCAGATATGTCGGTCCCACCAACAGAGAAGCGATGCTTAATGGTTTTGTTATCGGGCATATTTGCATAGAGGTCGAGGACGTGGTACATCGTCTTCCAGCAGCGACCCACAGACTTGTCGCTGGAGAGCGTCACGTTGGTGATGTTCTCGATAGCTGAACCACTTGGACTGCTGAGTGTCACTGGGGTGCCGCCACCTTCGCTGAGATTCATGTAACCTTTGACGCTCTTACCCGTTGACCGGAGTTTCTGCGCGAAGCTTTGAGGACGTGAACGGACACTTGCCGAGGGGGAAATGATTGGTTTCTGGGAGATTATGTCGGAGCCATCCGAGATCTTTAGGCTGAGAGGTTTGGTGTAGTCTATAGGTTCATGTAGGTCTGAAGCTGACAGAGGAACAGATATTTAAAATTTTCATCAGAAAAACTACCCGAATGAATAATTCTGATCAAAAGTGTTTGAGTCATGTCCGAAAAAGACTTACTTGAATTGAGATGCGTTTTGATATCGATGTGATCACTAGCACTGGTTTTAGGCCGACGAATGTCGACAGGTTGTTGTTCTCGGAGTTCATTCTGTGTGTCCTTGACATTCTGATACATGTTGCTAATTTGATGGAGCAGTCTGAGGAGAGGCATGTTAACGCGTTGAGAGATGAACCTTACACCTGACAAGAAACATCAATCAAAAACCAATTAAACCTCTAAATAAAAAGTCTGAAGTGAATAAAAACACATTAACAACAGTCTTAACAAATGGAAGCAATTTAGAAAACTTACCAACATTAAAGTTAATCACAGTACTGGTGTGGTTTTTCAGTTGTCCTCTAGAGATATAGAGTACGTTCCTCGTTTTGATCATATCATTCACAGCCATGTCTGTCATTCTGTCCACTTCAATCTCTACTGATATTTTCTCACAGACAAAGGCTGGGCATTCGTCTGAACAGATAAAAATTCGTAAAATCTCAAACCACACTCAATCTTCATATATTTGCAATAGATTTACCAGTGTTAATTTCCAAGAAAACACGCTTGGCCTTGTTCTTCCCTTTCTTCTTCTCGAGTTTACCATGTTCAGAGACGACGATATCAATTCGCATAGTCTCCATATTCCCTACGAGAGATAAATTCGATCCGAGGGCATCCAAAGATGGTACATCAGTATGAGTGCCTGTTGACAGATTTATTTACTTGTAAACTTCCGATTCCAGTAAACCTTAGTCTGAAGCACGAGTCACTGCAGTTTTTCACTTACCAGACTCAGCCATCGAAGCTACCTTCAGCTGTTGGGGCATCACGCCAAGACTAGACAACAACGGCTGGAAGATGATATTCGCATCCTCGAACCGAATCGAATCCTGAATAGGATACAAATTCACCGGGTAAGTCAGATTAGGCTTGAGATCCTCTTCGGTGGACTCGGTCTGAAGAGTATCGATCTTACACTCCTCCAAACCGCCTGACTTAATGAAGCCTTCATTGTTCTGTCGAGCCATCCAGGAATACAAATCCTCGCCCGAGTCCTTCTCGTGTTTTTGGTAGATTGGGCTCGTCGGCAGCTCGGGAGACGAATGAGTTGCCACACTTGGATCCGAACCCATATTAACAACAGTTCTATCTTCTCTCAGAGTACCGTAACCTAATACACAAAAAACAAGTCAGACAAGGCTCAATCAGCCTGAGAACAAACAAAATCTGGTGGTGCCAAGCTTACAATAATTTTCCTCCGGCTTTTTCGGCAGGAAAAGGCTAGCGCCATTCAGCAGGGGAAGGACGACGCTGGAGCGACTGCTCGGCGGCACCGCCGCGGGTGTCGCATGCAAGCTTCGCCTCTGTTTATGTTTCCCGGCCACGCCTACCACAGCAGCAGCAGCAAGAAGAGGCAAGCACCATAACCGCAAGCGTTATCGCAGGAGTATTAAAAGCATTTTTAGCACATTTACAATCTTAGAGAGAGAATTAAACTATTGGGACATACCTGGTGGTGATGGTGAGGTCACAACACTTTCCATACAGTACGCCAACTGCATTGTTGGAGGGGAGAGGGTGGAGTCAATCATTGGTTGGTGTTGAATCTTCGGTGATGATACATCGACGGGTGAAAATTCTTTCCCTATTCAGTGTGGGAGAGCCAGAAGAGTTTAAGTTATACCCACATCCTGTTTGTATAGATTAAAAAAAGCGGTACAAGCACGAGTAGCCACGCCCTCTGTTCACCAATAGACTTATAGTAACATTTGTCCGATTCTCAATCAATGGGAACATAATATTGGAACATATAAACTGATGGTAAATGGAGGGAACGGTTTAAGAATCGGCCACTTATTACTACCAAACACAACCTGTCTTAAGAGGCGTGTCTCGCCAGTAGGGCGCCACCCACCACGTTACCCAACCACAAAAAACACACGCATAACATACATACAGTAATAAAATTACACCTAAAATATTGAAATATGCTCGAGAACAAAGACCTAGAATGGGAGGAGCTAAAAAAGACACCACCTACCGCTGAAGCTCTTCACCGGCTTGAGTATGATGCCGCTGTGCAGCAGCTGCGCGTGCTCGTCGGTGATGTCGTGATCTTCAATGCCGCTACCCTCGCCGTCGGTGAGGTATACCTTTATTTCAGGTCGTGCACACCCGTCGGAGGTTCACACGAGATGATAACACACACAGAGAAAGTAGTTGTTGGTGAGGAAAGATGGGGGGTGATAAGAGAAAAAAAACATACAAAAATAGTGTTAGAGCGCCACCTACCGCCACACAAAGATCAGTAAACAGTCGTTAAGAGTCACATAGTAACATCGGGGTTAGTCACAAAAAATGTCTGTGACGTAAATTCCAGAAAACTGGTGTGAGAGATTCAAGGAGAGAAAAAAAAAACAGCGATAAGATAATATAGCAAGCGCCACATTTTCGGAGCAAAATGGGGTTCGCTTACGCATCATCATCATCGGCATCGGCAGGGTCGCGCCCTCGAGGAGGCGTGGCGCTGTCGCAGCCGTGGCCGCCGCGAGCAGAGCGTGGCTTACCTCCTCCACGGTGGGCATCTGCATCATCACGTTGAGTGGTTTCGGTTTCGTTTTCGTGTCGTTCTGGTTCATCAGGGGTGTGTGTAGTTGCGATTTCCATTGACGACTCAATGCGATCACACCCTGAATAGAAAAAAGCAGATATATTTTAAAGTTTTTACAGAATAAAAATTTGTTTGGTTCACTCAGTAAAATATCAACGCCAAAGATCTGAAGATGAACGATTTTTTCAAACCTTCTTTCAATGAGGGAATTTCATAATTATAATTGATTTTGTTCCATCAGACTTGTTTATTTGTCTGAATTGAAAAATTGCCCCCAGAAATGATCTGAATTCAATGAAACAGTCAACAGACACTCATTCTAGTCTTGTATAGTCGATATTCCAACAATCTAGTTGATTCAGTCACAATTAGGCTCATCCCAAATCAAGAATAGACAAATCTCACCTATCAAGTTCCTAGATAATAACCATGACCTCAGACATCAACGCATTTTGTTTAAAAATTTTGGGGGAGATAAAATGCAATTGTTGAACTCACCTGTCTCAGAGTAAACAACTGTGGCAGATCAGACTCCCTAAGATTCCCCTCCACGACGCCAGATTCCGCTTGTAGATAATACCTCTGAAGAATAGTGCACAACCGACAACTTGGATCCTCATGAAGCGTCTTCGACAAAGGTGTTAACTTCCCATAACGACTCTTATTCGCCACATGCAAACTAGGCAACTCCAGAGCCTCAGTCATCAGACAAGCAATGGTCGCCGTACTCCTCCTGTACATCGCCCTCACCATATGCACCACCCTGATGGCTAGCCTATTACTGGGATTCATCCATGCGTTAATCGCTGGGGAAGCCGTCGACAATAGATTCCAATCCAGTCTTGTATAGTCGATTTTCCGGGTGATGGGTGTCTTCGGCGGAGCAGCAAAATTAAACCACACCACTTTGAACTCAATAACGCAACTTGTCACATTACTCCCGTCTTTATTCGCCACCACAGGCACCAAAATGGGCCCGGGAGTCTGAGTGGGAGCTGAACTGGGACCTGGTTTAGCTTCCCCAGTTTCTTGATCTCGTCCCTGGGGCCCCTGGGGATTGGGTATAGGTTGATGGGTCGCCTTAGGAGTGGCTTCAACCTCCTCTTCTTCCTTATTGGGCTCCTCACAGCTTTTCTTCACAAGTTTCAGTGAAATCCCTTCCAATCCACACTCAAACATAATAAACCCGAGTTTATCTTCGTCTTCATCAGCGTCTTTATCGCGCGGTGAGGAATTCAGTGGGGCATCAGCTTCCTGAAGGTAATAATCAACGCTTCGATGGCGTGGCTTCAATTTGCTGCTCGTAAAGAGGACTTTGGAGCAATAAGGCGGTATCGCCGTGATGACAGCGTCATCCAAAATCGATGACTCGTTCCTCAGTCTCCTCAATTGCGCATGGGTCTTACCAATGGTCACGCTAACCACTAACTGTTTCTGCTGCTTCTCGCAACTCTCGATATAAACCGGCTCCCCACGAATAATATCAGCATTGGTATTAGAATGTAGGGACAAAAAGTGCCGCTTGCCCTTCTTGCCATCATTCGGCACCACCGATGGCCGATAGAACTTCTGAAGGACTTCGCGTGCCTGGCCGTCGACGTGAAAACGCGTCGCAATGTTCTCGAAACAAACCGAAAATGTACTCACGCACGTCAGATCCTTCATGTTGTCCAGGGCAGAGAAGGAGATAATTTCCTCCACGATGGACACCTGCAGCATGGTGATGTTGACTTTGGGCAGAATGATCGCTGCCTGCAGTTGCTTCTTGATAGTTTTCTCGTAGCAGCCGTTTTCGATGATCTTGTTGTCATCACCTTCGCCAGGGTTGGTAAGCATGGCGATGTTCTCGGTTGTCTTCAGAACGTTCGCGGCTTCAACTTGGCCAATGCAGCAGGCATGCAGGTGATTGACCACAGTCAACGGGTGCAGGTAGGACACGGTGGGAGTGAGGGCATCAATGAACCTCTGAAGAGATTCGAGGAGTAAGGGTGTTACCATAATGTCCAGGTCACCTTTGAGTTTTACAATCAGTGATGTTCGACTACCGGCGTCGTTTTGAGAGCTTAGAAGTTCTTCCTCATGGATGGAGTCTTACATAAGAGCAAACAAAATGGCGTGAAGGACTCAAGGTACATTAGCAATATAAAAAACAGAACTTACCTGTATTTGGATCGTATTCTTCATAGTCCCAATTAAAGACCGTTCCCGTGGGAGTTCTAGCCGTGGGATTGTCACTCCTTGTAATCATCTTCAGGGAGGTGACACCCTCGTAGACAGAATCCATGAACGGCACAAACCTACCTCCAACATAGACAAGCTTATCCTCGTCGTTCTTTTGAAATAGTGGAACTGTGAAGGAGTCAATATTGTCTGATGTCGAGGTGCTCCAGTTCAGACAACGCATCTGTTAACAAAAGAAAACCTTATCCTAATCTGACCACAGCTCGTTCTATGATGATTACCAACCTGATTAAGATGTGTAACATACGAAGACATCAGCATTGGTGAGTCCAGAATCAACCTGTTCACCTGCATGTGAAGATCAACGAGTGTAAAATCCTCCTGACTGCCCACAGCACTGACGTACGACGTTGAGCTATAACCATCCGAAGAATGTTCATCGTGCAAACCTTCCACCTCTTCGAAATTCGTCGGCGTAGATTCCTTGACCACCAGACGCGGCGAAGCATTCCGTATGCTTTGATGTCTCTGTGGGGTGACCAATCCTTGGATAATGTTCGAGGTGCCTGAATGCTCAGGCGTGTGGATCTCATTATCAGAACGATGGGTTGACAGTTTTCTCGTTGATGTCACCGAAGAGGGAGCCACAGTCATAACACCGAAAGTTGATCCCTTCTGTGAAGTCGCTCCAGTTTGTCCAGGAACAGGAGTCGTATGGCCATTCCCAATACTTTGTTCTGAAGAAAATCGCTTACGTTTCGAACTATCCTGTGATTCCTGTCGAGTCAGAGTCCCGTTCGAAGAAAGCAATGAGTTTCTCAGAGAGGAACTCCTCGAATTCGGGTTCATATCTTCATCAGCCGAGAAGAAAGCCTCGGAATGATTCTCCGAAGACATCGATATCGTCCTCTGTACCTCTTTTTGGAGCTGCTCGTCAGAGAGTATCCTGCCAAGAGAATGTTGTGATTCTGACGAGTCTATCCTGGTGATCGGTAGCTTCTCAGTCTTAACAACCCCTGCCGGACTGAAATAATCGACGGCCAGCTTTGAATCCGAGGCGGAGTTCTTCGGACCACCTTCCTCCCCTTCCCCACCGACAACCAACTTGGTTTTATCAGTTTTATGGAGCTTCGAATCGCTATCCAATTTGGGATCCACCAATCTCGCATAGGGAACATCCTTCTCCCGACTTCGTATAGACGTACTAGAATACCTCCTACCATTCTTCCTTTCCGTCAAACTTTGAGGACTTGAAACACTCAAACCATCAATGGAGCAGTCCACAGAACGTCTTTCATTCGATGACTGCGGGAGGGTATTAAACTTCTCCTTACTACTGTCTGATTGAAGATCTAACTTCTTCCTTTCGGGCTGTCCTGTCAAACACTGCCGAACACTTTTTTCCGTGTCCTGTAGGGTAATCTCATTGACAATATACGGTGTAGTTCTGAAGATTAGCATACCTTCGTGTAAAATACTTTGACCATATGCAGGATCAGCTCCTGGTTCATTCACCCGGAATGCGGCGATGTTGGTTCCTTCTTCCAGATCCTTACAACTCGGCTTGAAAAACCTGCGACCATTAGCATTCTCCCCAAAGAATAGGCATCCACCTGTACAACCACAACTACCTGCAGACTTGTTAAGTTCCGGCCAGAGGAACCACAGTTTCTTTAGTTTCTCATCGTGGGTCTTTAGGAACTTCTGTTGTAGACTATGCGAATCTTCCTTGTCATCCGAAGACATCGCTGCTTCAATCACAAGAGGAGCAAAATCAACTGAACCTACCTCCAGCCATAGATCATCAGAATTGGCCTTCGAGTGGTTGTACTTCTGCGGTTGCCAGACACACTGTCGTAGTGATGTTCCGTAGATAACACAAGTCAACCCTGAACCAACTTGTTTTCCGTGGAGGTTACAAGTTGAAAGTCGAAACGGGGAGATCCAAAGTTGTAAAGCTGCTCCACTCTCCACCAACCAAAAGTCAATAGCATCGATGGTGACCCGTGTAAATTTATACTTCAACTGATGAGATCTTTCGTTGATCTCCTCGATAGTATTGCTCTCAGTGAGACCCTTCTTCTCTTTACGTTCTTCCTTCCTCTTCTCCTTCTCTTTTTCCTTGTCCTTGCTCACAACTGCTTTGCTGATTGTACTACTAGTGTTGCTGCTCTTCGCCTGAAGTAAAATCTGTTGGAAGGCCATGGGTAAAGTAAAAGGTAAAGTTGTATTCGCTTGAGTTTCAGGCTCGGAAAGTAGTGCATCTTCAGGCGGAGAGTTGAGTTGATTCTCAGCGTCAGAAATTAGAAGAAAGAGCGTTTCCAAACAAGCAAGGAGGGAGTATAACTGAGGTGTTGTCAACTTCCCGGAGAGCTTCCCAAGTTGAATCTCGACCAACCATGCGTGCTCGATGGTATCCTGGTCTAAAGACCTTCCAACATCCGAAAACATGGCATGACCACGAATTTGCAGCGAACTGAGGGTAAGCCTACCTTGTCGTAAATGTCTATCCTTCGACCCCCTGCTCACAGTGTCGTTAACCAATAGAATGGCAGGACTCAACAGGAGTTGAAGCTCAGTCTGGTCATACCGCTTCTTCATTTCAAACCCAAATCGCTCAACGAGAATCACAGGACATGCGGGGTCTTTCTCCGTACAGTTCTTTAGCAAATGCCCTTGAATATCATGCATTATAATATTCAAGTCCACCTCTAAGGGTCTGTATGTACGATGGTCAAAGTCCTCTCGTTGTTCTAATGGAACAAAAGTGGTATGATCACTTCCACCATTTACCGTACTTTGTTCCTGTGAAGATCCCTGAAGATCTGCAAACTGTTGATCTTCCCCGAAGATGTTCTCTTTGAAGTTGAGGAAGTTGCGTAGAGCAGTACCATAGATTAACAAAACTGAGGGACCTACTTCAAGTTCGACGGAGACAGTATCCGCCTTCAGGGTTGTCGGATCAAAGCGTTGGACACCTTCTGGTGATCGCTGCTTGCGCTTGCGTTGATGGGGGAACCTAATCGGGGAGAGGAGAATCTCTTCTTTGACAGGTGTGCTGATATCTGCCTGTGGGGCTGGTCCCAGCGGTGGGCACGGATGATACGCGTATGAAATATTGATGGCTCCGATTGGGATCCACCAGAAATCAATCCAACCAGCACTTTGTTGACACACATTCCTCCACTTGGGAATCACCTCAGTCTTCTTCTTGGTAGATCCATCCTTACTCCTAATCTTCGCATGTGTTTCCAACGCCGAGATGATATTCCTCGAGGTATGATATTCAGGAATGAACAAAGACAAGTCGATACTCTCGCCTTGAATACTAAAGTTCAAGGTGACTATGTCAGGAAGGAAGTCGTCAAAGGGTAGATCAAAGCTCAAATGCATAAAGTGGGCACACAGCGCTATTTGAGTGTTCTCCAAACGTTGCCTCTGTCCCACGCTACTACAATCAACCCAGTTGTACTGATTCACAAACGTTATGATCTCACAGTGCTTCAAGGTCAGACCAAACCTCCACGTATACGGAACAAAGTGTAGAATATCCGGCCGGGCCTTCGACGACCAATCATTGATGAAATCCTGAAAGAACCACTTGTGGTTGAATAGGATCGCCACCGTCGCCTTGCACCCAGTTAGATTGAGCTCCCACAGTTGATGGTGGTTCCACACACGAGGATAATGACACGCCACAGAAAACTCCAAAGTCTCACTCATCACCAGATCACGATACTGCAGACTGGTGGTACCTTCAAGATGAAGCAGTTGTCCGTTGATTTTCGTCGTATAGCCATCCTGATGTGTCACCCAGGGTATGGTAATCTCCAAGTAGCTGCCTGCACCGACCGTGACATGCACCGCATTCGTCTCCTTGTTCTTCGAAAAGAGTATATCAATCGTGGCTACATATTGCATCGAAAGTCGCACATCAAAGCTCTGCATCTGTCGTTTCTCACCAGGTTTCGGCGCTTCCGTCATTTGCATCACCTGATAGTCCTGTGGGTAGAAGAATTTGAAGAGGTGTTCCCTTTGGCGGTCTGCCCATGGCCCATAGGAGAAGTCAGTACCTTTCCCGCACTTGATATCGACGCCCCATTGCGGTGGATTTGACTCGACTACATCACCATTTGGTAGAGTGACCGTGACAGGCACCTCCGGAACCACACCAGGTTCGTCCATGTAAAAATACAGCTCCAGGTCATTCGTGGACATCAAAACAAAACCTTCGCCCATAAACCTGGGTGGTTCGTCCAACATACCGGTGTACTTCGGAGACGGAGCCAACATCACCCTCGCATTCTCTGCCTTACACTTGGTAAAGTGCATAAACCTATCAAGGGTGTTCACAGCAGGTCTTGTAGAATACACAAAATGACTCTCCTCGATAGTAATGCTTAGCGTGTTTGGTACCAGACGATTTCCAAACACCAACCGACAGGAACTGATGTCCATCTTGATAACAGGTATCAAATCTCGCCAGGTTCTTGCCATTGCCGCCTCGGGCCTCTGTTTACTCTTCTTCTTGCCATCAACCTCAGCCTTGTCTCCAGGAATTATGTCTTCAACATTTCGTTCGAGATTTTCAATGTTCATCGTCTTCTCATCGTTGTTATTATCGGGATAAATTCCGGGATCCAGTCCGAAAATCTTCTCGATTTGCGAGTATAAATCGGAACGGTTGTACACATGCAATTCGAAGCCGTTCAGGACGACTGACAAACGCGTGTCTGAATGGGATAAATCTTCAGAGACATCCTTCGGGACGTAGGCACGCCACCATCGAAAGATTAAGTAACCGTCTTGAATTCGCACCGTAAAGTCATGATTGATGTAGACTAAATCACGGAACATTATTTTGCCCGATAATGCATTTAAGGTGAATGATCCTGGAATTAAATGATTGCATCAAATCATCAAAAAACATGAATAGTTTTTCCAAAAAATGAAAAAAATTCAATATACACGCAATATACCTCAATTCACTTATCAGACAAATTTATAAATACATATTACAAAAATTGCTCTTATATCTATGATTTTCAGAATGTTATAATATTTGATAACATACGAAGGTCATTTTCAATATTTTGAAATAAATCTTCGACCATTTTCACGCTAAACCCACTATATAGAAACAATTATAGCGCCCGACAAAGGCGGAAGTTTAGAAAAATATTCTTCAAAACAGAGGATAAATCAACACTAAAATTCCTGACATCTTTTTTTAAAACCTACTGTAGCTTTCATAATTTTTAATATCTTTAAACCAATCTTTACGAAAGCCAAAGCTTATTTGCTTTTACTTCATAGTAAGTTAACAAATACTGTTACAATGCTGAAACTTTGCAAAATTCTTGTGAGAAAATCAGTAATAACACAATATGCACAAGCTTGGAGGGTTGCCTGCATTTGATCAAAGTTCGCACCATAAAACTTGTCGACTTCCCTTTCATGATAAAAACAACTTACCAATTTGAAAATACCCCTTTCCTTTGAGAAATCGATTTACAACTTTCGTAATAATACATCCCACAATTCGACTGTTATAGTATGTGATGTAAATCACCCATGCGAATGCAAATATCAAACTCCCTAGCAACTTCAGAAAGTTACTATCCATCAAATCGTTGAGTATCTCATTCGTTGTCGCATTTCCCGACCAGGGTTCGGGGATATTAAGCCCTCCAATTGTTGTATTATCCATAATTAATTAGCGTTTGTTGCTTATCAGGTTGAACGTCGCTAAATGAAGTTTAATCATATTTTTCGCAATTTTGCCAACTTTATAGTTTGTTACACTTTCATGTTTATATGCCGCACTGACTTAGGTATTATTCCAGTCCATTTTACAGTCATTTTATTGCCCCCAGCGAAAATTAAGCCAAGAAAACTCAAGTGTTATGTTGATGATTCACTACAGATAGGTTATCTACACTTTACACCATAATAGTTACATTTCTAGTGGCTGCCGCGACGCGTATTAGTCTTTATTGATTAGAGCCTATATGTAAGCATTTGATAACAGGTATTTGCACTAGTTCCCACTGTTGTGTATGCGCTGATAAGCTTTTAAAGTTGGAAATTGTTGAGATTTCTTGTCGCGACGCTTAATAAAACAGCTGACTGTCAAAAATTGTTTATCACCGAACATAACCGATCGTTGCCGACGTGCTGTCAAAAATCAGCAACCCAACATACACGAACTCATCAATATAAACCGACTGTTGCAGTAATATAAACAGAAAAGACTACTAAAACGGTTTAAAACAGGAACGCACGCCAAAAATCAGAAAATGTGATATCAAGACTTGTAAAGTTTATCAATTTCCCCCAAATTATCATCATTTACATTCATTTTCGCTCTAGATATGCACATGCTATTAAATAATCCAATGAATATATCGAAAATTTTACAATAAGTTTTTGCTGTCTACTATTAAAACGCAAAAACTCCAAAGTATACGAGTTATATACAATAACTAGTTTTACAAATAAATAACGGGTGTTAGCCCTCAAATAAGGTTATGTATAATAAACGCATAAAACTTAACCAAACTTAGTAATTACGTTATTTTGACTCATTGTTTTACTCCCACCATGCGGTTGTTTTAATGTGTTTTTATGTGTCTACTCCTTGTCTTTGATTTTTAAGTGATAATTAAGCTAAATATTTACAAATTTCGGCTAAATGTATCTGCTAGCTACGGTGTATCATCCTTTTTCTGGGGTTATCCTCGTAAAATCTCTTCCATCCGTGTTTTGTGTATGTATAAAATGAAGGCATTGGTTTATATTGCCCTAAGTTGCAGGAATTACTTTTGCTAGTCATTTTCAGCCTCTATTAACCTCGAATTTTGCTCATGATTACGGTCATGGTTTGATTTCGTACCAATTTTTGTTCATGTTTCATGTTTCAGTCTTTGATTACTGCTCTTCGTGTGAATGTTTTTTCGTTTTTGTTTGCTTAGGCTACATTTGTTTACAATTTTGCGCGCTAGGAATTAAAAACGTGACTTGAAGCGTTGTTCGTTCCTAGAAAGATTACGAATAATAGGTAAGGTTATATCACAAAATAATGATTTCTTGGTTGGGTTGTTGTTGTTGTTGGTTGTTTCGCTTCACAACGTACGATGCGTTAGTGTGATCGGGGCGTGACTTTGGTTCGGAGCGTGGACGTTTAGACCTTCTCCTCGGGATAGGCGAGGTCGTCCTCGAGCGAATCGCCTCTGCAGAACGTGAGTGAGATCGTCCTGCAGATGGTCGCCGCCACTCATGCGTAGCCGTCCTTGCCGCCGCCGCTGCCTGACGAAAGTTTGCGCGCCGAGACCGACGCAGAGGCGGCGACGTTCGACGTCGGCGAGCTGTTGTGGATCGCGAGGAACGTGTTCACAGAATCGTCTGATGAATAACTGTTAATAATAGGTTAAGTTAAATATTGATCGATTCTATGTTAATAACAGAATAGGTTAGTTTTGACAGTTGTTGGTTGGGGAAATGTTAAATGTTAAAAAATTATAGGTCAAATTAAGATAATAGAAGGTTATAAGTTATATAAGATTGCTTCGTACAATCGAAACACAACAAGGTAAAGTTAGAAATAGATAAGTTGAGGTAAAAGCAGGAAATTATATTGTGTTACAATACGGGGAGAATTGTTTAGGTTAAATTATAAAAGGTTATATATACATACCTGTCTGAATTATCAATGCTGTCATCGTCCAACTCCCCCTGAATAGCCGACTGTAGGTCTTCGATACGCTTCAGAGCAAGACGTAAATCGGTCCTCGCTGTAGATGCCTCACCCTCAAGATTTTCATAGCGTTTTTCCAACTCCTTGCGTTTGAGGAGCGCCTCACCTTCACGACTTAATGCTAGGTTATGTTCGTCACGTAGTTCTCTGTAAATTACAATTTATGATTAAATAACTGAAGAGAAATATAAAAATTACAAATAACTGAGTTGCGTTACGTTCAGTTTGATGAAGATTGTGTCAAATAAATTTATAAAAGATTAGGACACTATTTTTAAGGTTAAGCTCTACTCACCTAACATTCCTTTGCAATTTTCTGATTTGATCTTGTGCAGCCTGTTCCTTGGCACGCGCATTCGCTACCTCTGACTGCAACTTATCGACGGCTTCCTTCAGCCGTGCAACCTGAACCTCCTGCCGCTGTTTCGTCGTCTGCTCCAACTCCAATTTACTCTCCAATTCCTTCACCTTCAGCTCGGCTCGCTTGACCAAAATATGCGAGCTTGCATCGCCGAGACTCTCCACCGATTCCAACTTGGATGTCATCTCAGCCAGCTGTTCCTTCAAACCGTTGCGTTCGATCTCCAACTCGGCGACGAGACTCACCTGCTCCTGCAGCGCGAGCTGATCCAGCGACATCTGTTGCACGCTAGCCTTGTACTTCTTCAGCACCTCGGCTAGCTCCTCCTCGTTCTCCTCCAGCTGCGTTTGCAAATCGTTGCGCTCCCGCATCTGCGCATTCAGTTTCTCTTCGGCCTCGCTTTTCGCCTTGCTGGCGTCGTCGAGGAGGTTCTGCGTCTCGGAGAGCTCCGCTTCGAGGGTGATGCGCGCCTTCGTCGCCAGACTGCGCGCACATTCGAGGTCGTCGATTTGGTTGCGTAGCTGGCGAATGATGTGCTTGCCGGGGTTCTCGTTCTTCTGGCGTTCGAGCTGCGTCTGAGTGTCGCGCAGCAGGACTTTGGTGCGTCTCAAGTCGCGCTTGAGACGCAGCAGGAGCGCCTCGTCGCATGCTTTTTCGCTGGTGTTCTCCACGGCGGCGACGAGGCGTCGTTCGAGTTCGTGCTTCTCGCGCAGCAGGATCGTTCGTTCTTCGTGTTCGTTTTCTAATTGGGCTTCCAATGCTTTTACCTGATTTATGATAAACATACAAATTATGCTTTGAAAGGTTTTATTTGATAAATTGTGACAAATGGATGGAGCGAACATAAAATTGGAGGAGTTACTGAATTTAGGGGAGGAGTTATGGTATGTAGGGGCGGAGTTATGTTAGAATTGGGAAGAGTTATTGTAGAGGAATTAAGGTAAAGTATTAGGAGGAGCTACCCTTAAAAAGTCCTGAATAAAAGGACCTAAGATTAAAAATTGAGGAAAGGAAACAAAATATGATATACCTTCTTCTGAGCGGAGCAACGCACTTCCTCCAACTCCTCGTCGTGAGCAGCGGCCTCCTTCTTACCCTGCTTCCGCATCTGTTCCAGCGACATCTCCAGCTTTAGCTTGGCCTGCTCCAATAGCTGCACCTGTCCAGCCATCTCGTCCAGCTCCTCCTCCTGATCGTGCAGCCGGCGTTCGCATTCCATCTTCTGCTTGCGCAGTGCCGCCACCTCCTCCTCGGTCTTCCCGCCGTAGGTGAGTTCGTCCAACTCGCGCTGCAGCGCTGCGCAGCGCTCCTCTTTCATCTCCAACTCCATGCGCACGTCCTGCAGCTGGCTGTCGAGCGTAAATTTCTCCGCAGCAGTCAGCTCCTTCTCCCGACCCAACCGTTCGCGCGCCTGCCGCTCACCGCGCAGCTCGTCCTGCAGCAATTGAAGCTCCGAATCGAACTTGCGCTGCTTCTTCTCGAGGAGATTATTGCGGCCGTTCTGCTCCTCGAGCAAGTGCTTGAGGTCGGCCATCTCGCCGTTCAGCTTCGCCACCTTGCGCTTCCATTGGCCGACGACCTGCCGCTGCTCTTCGACTTCTTCGTAGGCGTCCGTTAGCTAGAGTTACGACGAATAATAATTTTTGAAATTTTGACAATTGAAGTGTAAATGACATGTCGACAATAAAAAATTGAAAACAAAACTGAAATATCTTACATTCGACAAGCTAAAAACAAAAAGGGGAGGTGCTACAGATCGAAAAGGAGGAGCTAGAGTTAAAAAAGAGAGAAGTTAAATGTAAGAAAAAAACTAGAAAAGAGGAGGTGTTAAAATTTTAAATAAGGAGAAGTTAAAATTTAAAAAAGGAGGATGGATCTAATCTTGAAAAGAGAGAAGTTAAAAATTGAAAATGAGGAGGAGCCAAATTTGTAAAAGAGGAAGAGCTAAACTTTAAAGAAAGAGCAAAGAGGAGCTTAATTAACCTTCTTTTCAAGCTGTTTCTTTAATCCCACCAGCTGCTCCAAGTCATCTTCGTGCTGTTGTTGGAGGCGACGTTTTGTAAATTCCAACTCTCTGACGGTGCGTTCGTATCGCTGACGATAGATGCCATCGCCGTCTGCATCCTCGTCCTCTTCGTCAATCCCATTCAAATCAGATCTCGCATAAAGTAGTTCCATCTCAAGACGTTCGGTTTGCTGAGTCAACTCCTTGTTCTTGTGCGCAGTTTCCGACAGTTCGCGCTCGACGCGAACTCGTTCAGCGGTCTCAGCATCCAATCGTTCCGTGGCCAACGTTGCGGTGGAATGTTCCTCAGCTAAATCCACAGTGATCTCGCTCAGCTATAAAAAATGAAGCAAAAAAATCTATTTAAAAACTTGACATTTTCAATTTGACATTATGATAGTTTGAATATAGTAGACATATTGAATATAGTTATCGCCAAAGTTGCAATTGTAAAAGTTATGGGTGTCTCTCGTATATCAATAGTAGATGTAGCAATTTTCGTTTAAAAATTCCAATTAGTTTAGAAGATAGACCTATTTGAATACAAATGGGAGGAGTTATAACAAGCGCCATCTGGTTTTACCTCATCCGCTTCAGTGCAGTCAACCCCATCATCATAACTCAACTCGCGCGCCATCGACGACGGTCGGCTACAGCTACTCGCGCGCGAATAGTACTGAAAACCTTTAATCATAATATTAGTCGCCGAACGACTCCGCCCCAAACGCCTCCCGCCTACGCCGTTCGTCGATGCCGCACCACTGCCCAGTCCGTGACGCACGCGATACGACCCACTGTAATCCTCATCGTCATCGCGCCGCCCCATCCCCTTCCACTCATCCATCACGTGATCCGTCCGTTGCAAAAAGTCGGCAATCTTCGTGCTCAGATACGACGACGCCGTCGACTCCTCCATGTGTGCCGGTATTGGACTGAGGCGTGGCTTCACCTGATTCTTGGCGCCGAGCACGAATGACAGATTCGCATCCAGCACCACGCCTTCGTAGGCGGGCGCGTCGCCATCGTACGCCGGTATATGATGCTGTGGATACACCCGTCGCGGGGTCACCGACCGCTGATGGCCGTTCGCCAACGTCGACGGTCGATACGGGCTGTGATAGGCCGAGTGGGAGGAGTTCGATTCGACGGAGGCGGAACGAAAACGCGACCGCGACAACGAGCGTCCGCGATTCTTCGCCAGCAAATCGCCGCAGTTGTTATTCCGATCGGTGAACGGACTCAGATGCTTGGCGTGCGTTGGTGGGGAGAATAGTCGTGAGTGGCGAGGCGTGGTCATCGCCAAAAGGGGCGTGCTCGACAGTGGGGGCGTCGTTAAAATCGTTGGATAATCCGAGTACGTCTGTGCGGAAAACGCCGAGCGAAAATGATTGCGCGACGTCATTGTATACTCATGCAATTTTCACGGGAATGAAAATTAACAGATTTTTTTACGAAAAAAACTGTGCGCTCAAGTCGGCAAGTCCCAAGTCAGGACCACGGAAATCGATATGTGCGCGACGCGCAACAGCCACCGTACTGTGGTTTTTTCATGACGACGCTTTCCCGACGTCTCGTACTCGCCGAGACGTTGGGTAATCAATGCGTCGCGCATGCGTGTCACAGCCGCGCGTGTTAAGTAATCTCAAGCGCCATCGTGTGCTCCTGCTCGCTCTCTGGGACTAAATTTACATTGTAGTATCGTTGTAAATTTGCGTTTGCCAAAAGAACATGCGTCCTTTTCCAACCCACAATCACTCACGTACGTGTGGTAATGTCTGACTTAAGTCAACTAATCGGTCGTAAAATATTTTGCAATTTAAGACATGCAAAATGTTTGAAGCAAATTTGCAACAGTAGTTCGTTTTTAAAATAGAGCTTAGCGATGTTTTTAAAATGTGTCAAGCGTTGCAATCCGCTTGCAGAATTTTTGACAATTGATACGTCTCAATCTTGTAAATCAACTCAAGTTTATTCAGTCTGGTAATTTCGGTGTGAAATACCGTGAAACGTTTTCTATGTCAAGTTTAATTAATATTGTTGGTCCTTGTATATATTTTTTTTCTATTAGAAATTCGATTAAAGTAGATTTATTTCGGTTTAAATCTACATGTACTTAATCTATTGGATGCTTATGACATGCCGTTTTTGCTGTATAGTGTGGAAGAATGGAATGTATTGGAAAGAAAACTAATTCCTGAAGAACATGATTGGATTGGAGAGATCCACTTCGGGCTCTCTAGTTCTTCAGTAAACAAGGGTGGCAAGATATGAGGAAGGGTTCTGCCGAGAATGCGAGGTGGAGGGAGTGAGAGGAGATTGGTGAGAAATGTGTGGGTATGTTGTACTGACTTCAAATCTTTCTGAAGAACACTTGTTGAATTTACCGGCTACTGAGGTCATTATTAGCTCTATTCAATTCTCTTTCAATGTAATTTGTCATATTAGAAACTAATTGGTGTTGAATAGAAGAATTCATATTTATCTAGCCCCGCCGAAATTCGATCCCACCCAGGATCTTCTTTATTTCAGTATATTTTATGGTTGAATATTTATATATGTTTATATAGAATTTGGCAATTTAGTGTGAAGTTGAATTACATATTTGAGAGCAAGTAATTTGTGATATGTTTTTTCCCTAGATCATTCACATAACTACTATCATACTGTCTTATCTGAACGACTCCAGACTAGAATGTTTCTTATAATTTTTTCAATGTTTTTGATGTTTTGAAAAAAAAGTCACAGCTTTTTATTATTTTACCTCTTACAATCTCTCTTTTAACGTCTCATCTATTTGTCATGAAATTTCTTCCAAACAATTTCACACTAATCCCATTACGAGTTGACCACTTTATTGCCGCGTTAAGTGTACTTAGGCTAAGCGTACTTAACATGTATGTCACACTACGCATGACACATGTTTCCTTTCGTCAAACACATTTGTAATAGATTTCGAACGTGATTTCTTCCGTGCCGAATGCGATTCGTGTCCGGTTGGGTGTTTGGTCATTGATTCAGTTACTTTTCTTGAGCGGAACAACGGCGCACAATCAGTGTGATGAGTGTTTTGTCATGCACTTGGTGCTCTTCACCTACATATTTCTCGGGTGGTTCACGTTCATGGTTCACGCTCAACCTGTGAGCGCTGTACAGGTTTGCACGATTCTACGATGTGGCTAACCGTCCGTACAAATCGACCTACTTTCATTCCTTCACACAAGTGTGTGCAATCTTATTTCTATTTTTTTTATCAAATTTTCCATTTTTATTCATATGCTGCAAAAGTGATGGCATACGGGAGAGATAACCTCAATCGGAAGCATGTTGAGTGAAAATATCGATACAGTTATTTATAGTTTGCGATGTTTAGTTGGATTAGTCACTTTTCGTAAAATTCATTTTAATGTTTAGATTTGCGTGGTATATTTAGTTTTAGGAGGTTTTATTTGCATTTTATAATGTTCCCAATTCTCATCGTGTCTCTTTATATCTCAAAACATATATCTTTTAGGCGAAAATGGCGTCAAAGTGCCACCCAGCCAACTGGCGCAATTGAAAAGTGAAATATTTTTCCAAAAATAATTAAAAGATAATTAGTTGATAAAAACATTTAGCCGACTTTGTAACAAAATGTTTAATCACAAAATTTGTTGAAAAATTAAAATATTTTTGCAAAAACTGTTATCCCACTTCTGAAAAACAATTTAGTGAGATTTGTGTCAAAAATAGATGTGAAACATTTAGGTGACTCTTTCGACTAAATAATGAATGATAAACTGTGTTAAAAATGATAATTTCTCTCTGCAATTGAGTATCTCTACAAAAATTCTCTAACAAATGTTTAGTCGACTTTGCCACCCAAATGTTCATCCATAACATATGTCGAAAAAGTGTCTAAATTAATTAAATTAGGTCTTAGAAAATATATTGAAAATGGGAAAATAGATCTCTAAAAGCTATTAGAACTACTGCTTCTGAAAACTACTGCCAAACACGTTTAAAAGAAGTGAGACACAAGTTATTTACACTTTAGTTAAGCACATTTAGCGAAGTAATAAAGGCGTCGCATAGCGAGTGCGAAATTGTTCAAAAGAAAACATGTTGTGCCATGTCAGGGATAATGCACGACAGACATACAGACAGGGAAAGAGAATAGACGAACTAAAAACACGTAAAAGTTTTCCAATTGGAAACGCTCTCATCTGCGAATTGCACAGTCGGCAAGCCTGCAACATTCACATAAATTGCATACCGTATGCAAATTAGAAACTATTAGAAATTCGCGACATGCTGACATCGTTCTTGTTTAATTGCTGATTTTAATCAAATTTCTATGCATTTTTCTCAACTTTTTTAAAGACGATTTTCTTCGAATTTTTATATTTGTAAAACATGTATTTTTCATGAAAATAATGGAATTGGATGGAAAAAAATGAAACTAAAAAAATTAAAGGAAAAAATAAAATTGATGAGTCAATAAATAAGTTTTCCTGCACAGTTTCCTTCAAAAATCTATTCACAGATAATTCGGACGCGGTTTAAACGTCGTCAGCCACCGATCGGAGAGCACATCTAAAATTAGCGCAATTGCGCTTTTCTTCCGTCTGCGCCCACCACCATCGGCCGTCGGCGACGATAATTCGAATAATGAAAGACCCGGAAGTGCGCCCATACTCTCGCTTATATCGCCGGGTGGCGATGCGTTTTTAATTGTTCGTCTGTGCGTCCCCTGGACAATCGCCAAAATGTCGATTTCCATCTGTCTATGCAAGTGAGAAAAACGAGAAGGAAATTAAAAAGAAAAACGGGATTGAGAACAAACGATGGCAATTTACAATCTGTCGCTCAGAACGAAAAAAAGTACAGCCGGCATCGAAAAAGGACGCGGGAAAATGCATCAGCAAAAGAACGGAAAAAACTAATATTCCTGTTTGAAAAAACAAATTGAAAATAGGCTATATCAACCGAGCCACCGATAAGATATATAAACTAGAATGCATATTTTCAAACTCCTTTCTTTTAAGGATAATGCCCGGACAGTGCGTAGCCTCGCTTTAACAGGCATTGTTCTTAGGCCTATCCTACATGTCTACCAACTTTCATTACAATCCCAGCGGATACAATGTGAACCTCTCCTTATGAGTTTTCTAGTAAAATGTTCAGTATTTTTCTTCAAAAATACATGGGAAACACTTCTTCAACAAATGTTTCAATCACGAAATTATTCCCATTAACATATAAGGACAAATAATTTTCAAATTTTTCTCAACTAAATTTTAAACGATACACTTAACGAGACACTTTCAATATACTATTTTGGAGAATAATATTAACAATTCAATAGTTAGTGTGATAAAAAACGAACTATGAGGAACTCCTCAAAACCACTTTAGTGTCCTTAACGAAATAACATGTACGATGAGATAAATATTAGTTGAAAAATGGTCGAGAACAAAATGAAAAAAAGCGAGAATAAGGTAAGAAAATGGGGAATGAGGAAAAAACATAAACGAAAAGCTAGTAAATGTTTTGTTATGCTTATGATCACGTCTACTTCCTGTCATCTGTCGCGATCAGCTATTTTCACACCATCGGCGACAGGCGCGGCCCGCGGTGGCGGTACGACGTTTAAAATTAATTCCCTTTTGACGGCGGCATCTCATTAAAATCGCACAAGAGGCTCAAGAGTGCTTCGCTATCCGCTAACGATCCGGCGAGATGCTGCACATCGTTCGGATGAGAATAGCAGAACAAACGCCTGCCAAAAATCGACCTAGTTGCGATTAGCCTTGGCTAATGACGCGCCGACGACGCGCCACCGATGCGAAGAAAGATGTTCGATGTTGATGATAATAATAGCCGGATAACAAAAGATCCGCAGACACTGCGAGTGCCCAAAGTGCAACGCGTGTTATTTATTACTCGAAGCGAGAGGAACATCGCTTCGAATCGATGCCACCACGTCGACGAAACTGTTCAACGCACATTTTTCAAACCAACTCGACTATCTAAATAGTTACCATGTAAATTATATGTCAAAAGTTGTTTGGTTGAGGTTTAGGAAAGGTACAATTCATTAGGAATACATTGGTGACTTTGTCAAATAAACACGTTCGGGTAGTATTTATGAAGAAAGTGTAAAATAAAATCTAAAAAACGCCGTAAATGAAAGTGGCATTTAGAATTTAGATCCTTTTTCGTTTCATTTCAATATTTTACAACAAAAAAAAAGTGCGATACATTTAAGAGACTTTTTGAACTAAGATACACTTAGGTGACTCTTTCATCTAAGGGTACAACTCGTCTTCAATAGCTTCAAATATCTTGGAAAATCCGAGAAAAACACTTAGGAGACTAAATGATCAACTACATCTTAAACCAAAATGTTATACAGTCGAGCCTAAACAATTGAAGATTTGAAGATCCTTCAAAAACCCTTTCAGAAATATCCGAAGAAAGAATTTCACATTTTTCACCTAAATAGACGAACGATGACGTAAAAATGACTCCTAAAACAGCACCTACCTTAGACTCCAGTTTATCATTCTCGTGCTTGAGATGAACGCGTTCGGCCTCGACCTTCTCCAACTTCGCCTTGAGCGCCTCCAATTCTTCGCTCTTCAGTTTGAGCTCCTCTTCGGTGCGGTGGACATTTAGGAGAGGAGTGACGCGCACCAGCAAGCGCCACCAGGGCCAGTCGCGTACGCTGAGAAACTTCCTCACATTGCGCTGCAGACACCGCACGGCCAAATCCTCCAACTTACGCTTGGCGAGCCTCTTTCTGGCTAGATAACCGCGACAGTGCGCCTGCAAACTGACCACCATTCCTGCCATTCGCTCATCACGCTGGTGTTCGAGTTCGGAGAGTACACCACTTCGAAAGAAAATCTAGAATCACAAAAAAGCAATTAATTTTGTTACAAATCAAGATACGAGTGAAATTTTATGAGGGAGATACTTCGGTGAATTTTCCTCAAAGTATCCCGTCACTTTAGGTAAATGTTTCAATTTAGTCGAGAACAAAAAAAATCACGAAATTAACACGTATTTCCATTAAAAAACTTGTTTCTACAACATTTTAATAGCCTATAATTGAGATTATCCTGCCTGTAATAAACTACAATTTACGTTAGATTACTCTTCAATCAAGGCCAAAGTCCAGTCTATACTTAAGCTAACAACACCAGACTAAACATATAATTAACCTTCTCTTGGTCTTGCTCCGGATCCGGATCATTACTGAGATGTCCGGAGTCGTCAGAGTCTTCGCCGTCCATACTCGAGGGCTTCGCCTTGCCCGCCATCTTGGATTTGATGGTCATCGTGCGGTACCGCAGGTCTTCACACAGGTCCTCGCTTTCATTCAGAGCTATACCACTGTCACTCTTAACAAACGGTTTCTTCGCGATTTCCGGTTTAACGTGTGCCGCAATCACTTCCTGGGAACGTAGAGGTTTCAAGATGGCGGTCGAAGGGGCCTTAAGTGATTTTACAATATCTCTAGCACTCTGCACTTGATCCTTGATGGCGGCCAGTTTTATGTCCTTCAGAACGACTGCAGGTGGTTTGGGGATAGCAAATTTTGTTTCTCGGAGCTTCTTTCGTTCCCCGAAGGTGTTACCAATATTAGTGACGTTGGTACCCATGTTGACAACCTGGGTACAACTTGGGTTAAAAGTGATAACACCATTCCTGGCGTTGCTTTTGATAATGTTGCCCAGAGGTTTGGGGGTATTACCAGCATTGATGGAGTTACAGAAATTCGTACCATTCCGATTACCAGATACAAGAACTTCAGAAGAAGTTTTTGGGGACTTTTGAGACGTGGTAACATTGTTAACACTTTGATTCTCAAACGTTTTAATAAATTGCCTAACTTTTGGAGTCCGAGTGTACGTTGCATAATTATCAATCACAGGTGGGGCTTTTGACGTGGGTACCATCACTTTCTCAAAGATGCCGGTTTTCTTCACAGGATTTACCTGTTGATGCCTACTGCCAGTGATCTGGTTAATTTTCTCAATCAACTCGTTGCAGGACACAATGCAATCATCCAGTTTTTCCTCCCGTTTCGGTGCAACAGTCCTGTCAAACTTCTGAACCATCGAAGTAATCTTGGTAGGTCTATCAGCTGTCTTTTCATTCTTAACAATCGTCAGTTTTGTGGTAGCTCGAGGATTTCGTGGCTTGGGCACTGGTGACACATTGGAGCCACTCCTACCTAGCCTCAAAGACTTCTCGGCTCCTGTGGGAACCTGTTGTCTTTTACTAATCCTCTCCTCAAATTCCCTTTCCTTATTGGAAGCTATCGACAGGCGTAAATCAGTACAACTACCCGTTGAACGTCTGTGGATGAGATTCTGAACACTTCCGGCACTCACATGCCGATCTCTCTGGCGTAGACCGGACGGAGTACCCTGACCTCCAGTGTTCACGGTGTTCGTGGACGCGTACAGCGAATTTTTGACGGGGATCTTCGAGAGTTTCCGCGGACCGCCAAGAATCGAGACGTCAGAAACGGAATACGCTCGTGGGATCCTCGAACGTAGCGATCCCGAAAATCCTGACGAACCCGAACTGGACAAAGACCTTGGGAGAGTCTTCTTGGGCAAGACTGAGGGGATTTCCATGTCACTCAACGATCTATCCTTATCGCTATCAATAAAAATGTTCCTACACAACGTTTTACTGGATGTCAATCTCTCTATACTTCTTCCAGAAGTACTTTTTTTCAGTAGAGATAGGGCAGTTTTCGCTGGGTCCAGCGAAGTTTTCTGTGGTGTCACCTTCAGTTTAGTGGGAATCACCTCCAAACTTTTGTAGAGGTCCTGAGTACGAATGTTCGACTTGAGAATGCACTGACTCTCAATGATACTGCATGTTTTCGCACGTTGTAGTGGAGGGTGTCCCACAGGCTTCTTGGCGACGTGAGTCTGAAGACTTGTGTGGCCGCTGTATTCGTCAAGGATGCGATCGAAGGAGTCGATGGCACTTTTTAGTTTCATGTCAATCGACGAGCCAAGTAACATTGCGAATCTGTCTTCATTACATGCGTTTAGCAATAGCGGGAGAAGATCGCAATTAGAAAGAGGCAGGCTGTGAATATTTCCAAGATTTCCCAATTTGTAAACATGACTTAAAACATTTAACTTAAATGACTCAACTCCAGGAAATTAGGTTCCTGTGTTGTCAGATTTTCAAATCTTTTTAATACTTAATCAGTAATTTAAGTATTTGTTTTTTTACTAAGTTATCTAAGCAATTAAGTAAGCTGTATAAGAAGATGATTTATTCTTTATTTTTCGTCCTTTCCAGGTGAAGTTACTTAAGTTCCGCCTAAAACAGTCTTTTTTAAGCCAAAGTTTTGTAGTTTTTGCTTCTGATGTGTTCCTTAGCCCTTTTTGTATTTGACAGACGAACTTAAGTAATATAAAAAAAATACTTAAGTGGATGAAGCCTTCTTAAGCCAATAATTGCAGTTTTTCCTAAAGTGTGTTCTTTTTTACTCCTGCGAATAGTCTGCTTTAAGTAAAATGACTTAAACTAAGTCAAGAAATGTGACTCAAGTGATTGATTGCAAATTTAAGTCAATTTTCTGCTCTCTGCGTCAATTTCCAATTGTGGTCAAGAAACGGTTCGTCCTCCTATTTTCCAGCAGATAATTAACGCTGTGAGTTAATTATAATTCGAATGCGCCTGCGCCTGATGAAGCCTGCTGAGCATGCTAAGAAGACTGCCGAGACCTTCGAACTCTCATCACATACTAGCACTCAATTACACACTCATATACGATCGCAGGGAAATTAGCGGTGCTTCAACACGGTTGCTTCAACTTCCTGTATACTTCCTTTCCTATTGTCTCTGCAGCCACGTATCAATTTTAAAAACACCGTGTAACACTTTTTCTTAGTCTAAATTAGTTCATTTCGCGGATGGTCGCACATGCGCACGCGAATTTAAAAAAAACAACGTTCACCAAATGAAAAAAAAAAAACGGCACATCGACCGAGACGCGTAATCGATACGGAACGGTATTAAACGGCCACGGCCAGTCGGATTAACTTAAATCAAGTAGAGCATCAAGTTGAAGTTCACGTTGAGGTGCACCTTGCAGCGCACAAAAGTGACTTAAGACGCGATGACGACGTGTGGCTTGCAGGCACACCTGAGCTGATGGCCGACCTGTGGACGAACTGGCGTGAGCGGCAGCCGGCTAGCCAGCCTGCTAGGCCGTATGTCTTCAGCAGGGGGGCAGTAAAGTGCCCCCTCACGCGCTTGTTTTCGGTTTGGTGGTGGCAGGACAGGTTAAACTAGACAATTTTGTTGTGGCGACGTAAGACACTTGGAAAGTTCTTAATAGAAAGAACAAAATGATTAAGTACATTTCAATCATTTCGTTGTTTCTAACACCTAACTTTAATAGAAATAAAGTCATATTTAAAAAGAACATTGAATTGAAGCCTAATTGTAAGCCAAGTCACTTTAGAAAACCAATCATAAAAGTTCGTTTAAAGTGAATTTCCGCAAAATAAGCTGGTCTAATTCTTATCTTATGTCCTGTGATTATGAATGTCCAAAATGAAATGAGTTAGTCAAGATACGTCATTCGAAATACGTAACTTTATGAATATGTTTATTGGATTATTTTCTCTCTCCTTGTTTTAGTAAGTCTTTAAATGTTACTAAAAATGCCTTGTGTAAAGCAGACTTGACTAGACGTAATTTCGAATGTCAGGCAAGAAATTAACATAAATATAACATAAATGTCCGTAATGTAAACAATTTAAGACATCGTAAATTGTATCGTGCTGCTACATTCTTCCGATCGGTCGCTAGACTATACGTATCGATATGTGGAGAAAAATGTGAAAATATTTTCACTTTCGTTGGCGATTTTGTTGGCATGGCTTGCCCATCATTCGTAAAACTGGTTCCGATCGTGGCCGCGTCCTCTTGTTTGATTGCGCATGATTTCCTTCCTTTCCTTGCCGGTTTATGCCGGCTTGTGTATAAATGTGTGTGTGTGTGTGTGTGTGTGTGTGTTCGCTTTGTGCAGACTTTCGTTTTCATTTTTTTCGCACCTCACCACCAACCACGAGCGTAATTATACGGCATAATAATTGTACGCGTATTATGCTAATCATACTTTCCACTACTTATAATAATATCCGAAAAATGCGCACATATTGGAAATCTGGCCGAAATGCGACGCAAACGCTGCTAAATGATTAATAGGCGATATCTGCGACCGTGAAATTGATCGATAATTACAATTAGAGATCGGCCAATTAGAAACGCTTAATTTGGCGAATGAAAGTAGTTTCGCTATTTTTGTTGCTTTTTTAAATGTTAGTGATAAATATCTGTTGTTATTAATACAATTAATCAACTTTTTTGTATGATTACTTAAGAAATTTAAGCAATTTTTCTCCAAGTCAAATATTCCTACAAAAACAACAAACTTTCAAGTAAATCAATTTTTCAAAGCAAACTGATGTAACCTGAGGAAGACTTGAGTTAGTAACGGTTTGATTGAAATTTTATGCAGATAAAAGGATGCTCTCTCGATTCAAACTGTACCAGCATTGTTTATCTAGAGTATTTGTTGGTAAACAACCGTTAGATTGGCGGCAGGCATGCACATCATTGGAGCAAAGTGAAACGAACTTTAGTAAACTTTGCATGGCGTGTCGGGTGAACAGGTGAGGCGCATTTTCGAAATTTTATGGCCCAATGGCCATATGATTATTAGCACGCAAATCAATAAACACATGCAATACACGGCTATAACGCAACGAAGGAGAGAAATTAATTGTGAAATTACCACCATGATACATGTAGAAATTGCATTCAAATTATTACAAAATTTACAATTCTTTAACAACTCCCAATCAATTTCCCAAGTTAGACGGTGATCAACTGACGCAACTCAAGTAAAACGACTTTCAAATTACAGATTAAGTCACTGTCTAATTCGTATTAAGATGTAAAATCGTGAACAAACGAAGTAAAACTATATAACATGGGAAAAAATTGAGTCTAACCAATGTTGACTTTTCGAGAAAATTACGATAGATAAAAATATGTTCTCTTCTGATTTTGATAGAAGAGGAGTTTGTCTTTTCATTGATATCATTTTCATGTGTATGTAAGAGTTATATAGAGTGTTACAGACCTTCAAAATGGACATAATACGAATAACCAAAAATTAAGGAAAATTTTCTGGGAAAATTCAAGTTCACTAGAAAACTGCGATAGGTAAAAATGCGTTCTCTTTGGAGTTTGATAGAGGAAGAGTTTGTCTTTGCATTGATATCATTTTCAAGTATATGATCTGTAAACACTCGGTTTACAGAGCTCCAAAATGGACATATGAATAAACAAAAATTCCGAAAAATTTTCTTGGAAAATTTATGATTGCTTGAAAATTACGATAAATAAAAACCGGTGCGTTTTTTTACTTTGATTTAGAAAGAGCTTTACTTTCTATTGGTATTATTTTCAATTATTTGTAAAAGTTATGCATGATGTTATTAGGCATCAAAATGGACAAAGTATGAACAATCAAAAAGTCAAGAAACAATTCTTAGAAAATTCAAGATCACTAGAAAACTACGATAGGTAAAAATGCGTTCTCTTTGGAGTTTGATAGAGGAAGAGTTTGCTCTTTCAATTGATATCATTTTCAAGAATATGTAAGCGCTATACAGAGTCTTACCCAGCGCCAAACTTTGCCAAATTCAAAAACTTTAAAATGCCCAAAATTGTATGCATTTCTTGTAATATTCATTAATAAACTAAAATAATTAACTAAATAAACTACGGTCGAATAAAACGACTTAAGTAAAAATGTTTAAGCCTCCAATTGAATTTCAATATTTCAATTATATCAAACAAAACGTTTTATTGTCTTGTCTCCAGCGCAAAAACACGCCTTGGGGCATTATTCAAGCAAGTAAGTACAACAACGTAATAAAAATCACATTTTATTGGCCGTAATTTTATCTCAAAGAGACATTCGAATGACGAAGAGATAAAGTTACGCCTTTTCTTCGTTGTCCATCTACCGCATAAACATGTCGAGAAGAAAAATACAAGAAACAAGAAACCTGTCCTTGGCCGAAGGCGTGCGCAAGCGTGTAAATTCCTTCCGTCGCGATTCAATCATAGTTAATGGCGATAAATAAATCAGGTTCACAACTTTCACCTGTTTACGTTTTTTGCACGTTGCACGTCGTACGCTTTTCAGTATCAAATGAAACAGGAAAAAGTCGGATTGATAGTCATTAAAGCCAAAGTGATTAATCATTACGGTTTGTGGGAATGGATAAAATGAAAGAAAAAAAAAACACCGAGAGAAAGAAAGATGGGAGAATTGTGAACATCTGAACAATGACAACGTATCTATCGTTTGTGATTGTGAAAGAAATACGAAGTGAAACAATCGGCATTGAAATAAGAGAGACTCGTCCGAGAGATTAACAATTAAGTTGTTTCGATGTTGTTGGGGAATTATGGGAATTGCGCGTTTCAATTTCCTTTCTTGGTTTTCGATTTAATGTTGGTTCCTTTAGTTTTCTGCCTTTTAAATTGTAAGAGTCGAAAAGAAAAATGTACATAGGATAATCAGACCTGGGAAAATCGGCGAGGAAAAATTATAAAACCTGGAAATATTATTTACTTTGATTTTGACAGGGGTTAGGCTTTTATCCGTATCAATTTCAAGTGTCAATGATAATTACACAAATGTTACAGAATATCAATTCCAAAACCTGTTTTGGAAATTTAACAATTACGAGAAAACTATAAAAGGTAAGAACATATTTTAATTTGATAGACGGAAAATTGGTGTTTCATATAATACCGTTTAGAAAATCTGTAGGAAAATTCTATGGGTGTTATATAGCTTCAAAATTGACATGTTTAAGAAAATCTAGAAAATTCTAAAATTTGTTATATTGCATTTGGCAATTTAGTGTGAAGTTTGAATTATATATTTGAGAGCAAGTACTTAGTAATGATTTTTTCCTAACTCATTCACACAACTACTCTCATACAATCTTGTTTGAACGACCCTAGATGAATGAATGAATTTTTACAAAGAAATTAATTAATTGAAATTGAAATTTAACAGGGAAGCCCCGACCGGCGACCAGAAATAAATAAGATCACCATATATTTGAATAAAATCGATAAGTTAAAGATCGAAAAGTTACAAAATTGTCCTTCCAAATGAACATATCTTGAAAAATGATTGCAAAATTACATCCTTGTAACGAATTTTCAATTTTAACAAAGATTTCATCATTAAGATTAAGTAAACTTACTTAACCTAAACAAAACGCATTAAATACAAACCCACATAATAAAACGAGTGCATAAATCTCATTATTTCCCTCGTCACTAATCGTTTTATAACGAGCGCAACAGAATTGCTTCATTGTTTGCTTTGCTTCCCATTGCTGTGGGTTTTAAGCCACTATTATGCTCTCACAAATTACGCAATTAAATAAGAAGCAATCTGAAGTAAGCGCAATAAAAAGGAAATAAAAGAAAGGCAGACTCACCAGACTCATACCGACGCGATAACCGGAACTGTCTAAATCCATCGTCATCAGCATCTCTTCGACTGCTTTGCGTTCATCGAGGACCTGATGCTGGCCACCCTTGGCTGTAATCTCGCCAGAGAGTAGCCGGAAACGACGTCGAAACTCCCCTAATGGCATAAACATCGGGAAGCCCTGCTTGTGGAGGCGGATGGTGTCTAATATTTGTGCACCTCGAATCTGAAATTTGAAAGAATGTTCCAAAACGGTAATACACGAATACTAAATGATTAAAAGAAATAGTATATGGAGGAAAGAAAAGTTACCTGCGAACGCAAAAGAGGCACATTCAAAAGTCCCTCATCCGAAGCACCAACCCCATTCGACGATCCTTTGATAGCCAACACAGCTCCAGTGGCGTCACATTGCCCGGCATTGTGCTGTGGGAGGACACAGTGGATGAACCGCAGTTTGGTGCGACGAATCGTCTCAATCAATCCATCAATCGTGAATTTCGTTTGCAGGCAAATTGATTTGCGTTTAATCGCAGCTGTTCCAGCTGTGAACGTTCGTCGGATGCTCGAAGCTCTTCGTAGGGATTGTGAGCCTTCGATGCCTACCAGGGAACCGGAAAATGTTGATCCCCCAAGTCCTCTGGCTGTTACAAAGAGTTTACTAATTTCTTCACTGAAACAATAAGGAAAAATACAGTGAAAATGGAGAATATATAAAGATTTAAATTCCAAAATCATTGATTGTGGTAGGTTAGGTTCTAATTTCGGTTTTAATACACCATTTTTCGGTGGGTATTCTATGGTAAAATAGCATAGTACAAGTTTTTCATAGAGGAAATATTCGATTGTCTATTTTCAACCGTTTAGAGAATCTGTAGGATATTTCTTCTAGTTATTAAATATCAAAGTTGATTACTTTAGAGAATTGAACAGTTCCAAATACTGTTCTGAAAAAAAAAAACCACTACAGGAAAACTATAACTGGTAAAAATAAGATCACTTTTTAATTTTATACAGGAAGGGCTAGTCTTTCGTGTTATACCGTTTTGAAAATATGTAGAAAAATTATACTGGAAGGAATTAAAAGTCGAGGAATGAAATAATTTAAAAATAAGAAAAGAAAAAAAAATCTAAAGAAAGTTTCAATTAAACCAGAGAAGAAGAAAAAAGACCTAAAAACAACTTTTGGAAAGTATAGATAAATATATTAATAAAACAAAGGAAAAAAAAAAAGAAAAGAAAAAACAAGGGAAAAAAAACAAGTACAATTAAAACGGGAATAATAAAAAAGCTAAACTACAAAAAAGCAAATAGAAAAAAACTTACGTGCTGCTTTCTTGCAATATCCCAATCGCATTTCGACTCACAGGATTCTCTCTACTCTGCTTCAACCATCCAGTTGCCGAATACAGTACCGGATTCGTCCCTTGAAGATGCTGCAAAACAAACTGATTCTGCCCGGGTGCTTTCCTCAACAGCAGTTGATGATCCCGATCCCCAAAATGCGTGAACAATCTCTCCAGAAAACTCTCATCCGACGCGCCCGGATAAATCGCCTCCTCGTCCAGCAACCACAACAGCCCCCGCCGATCAGCTTCGTGCAAATCCATCTGCGACGTCTTCACCACCGTGTTTTGCGCCGTTTTGTCCAACAAATTCACCAACGGCGTCGGATTAATCCCAAAATCCTCCATCTCCACATCGACATTCTCCTGCACATACCGATCCTTCGGCAAGACCAAATTACTATGATGTGCCAACAATTGTAGCCTTTCCTGGAGGTAATTATGGCATAAATCATCAAATCCGGCGCCGACTTGTCGCCCACAGGTGGCGGGATTCTGAAAGCCGGGCATGTCGACCAGTAGAATCGACGAAACTGTATGCGAATTCGTCGAAATCGCCTTATTTATAATCGCAGCCACGCTGTTAAACACCTCCGAGTATAAGCCAACAATGAAACCTTCTAAAGCGTCAAACCCAGTCACTTCCAGGTTGTTCCTCTCGGTGGGAGATGGTGTTCGGTACGTACCTCTTCCCCCATTCCCTGAGTTCGGTGTTAGCGTATTGGTAGATCCACTGCAGGATTGAAAAATCGTCCTGGCCAACTCCTCGACGTTCAGTCCAAGAAGATAAGCAGCCCTCTGCGCATACTGCGGATTACCAAACTGATACTTGCTAGACGTGCCGATTTTTTGACTTCCCGCACAGCCAAGATGGTAAATCGATGCCAACACACTCCAGAGAGCTTTTAATTCCGACTCCTGAGCTCCCAGTAGTCCAAAAGCGGCTTGTACCTTTTGAAACTCCATCTGCGCCCTCTGGCGGTCTTCAATCTTGATCAAATGTGTATAAAATGCATTTACCTCATTACCAGTCATGCCATCGAGGAACAAGTCCTTTTTCAGCTTCCCTTCGACACCCCACAGCAACCGCTGCATAATATGAAACGTCGTTTCACCCTCCTGTCGCTTGCAGATCCTCTGTCGTTCGAGCATCAGCAGTTGTATACTCCCCGACGTCACAACACCTGATTGATCAAAATCCAGACTGAAAATCTGAGTAAATCGCGTAGCGTTCGCATTGTTTATCGTCCGGCAATTCCCAAAGCTCTCCAGGACATTCCAAATCGCTGTGAGCTTCTCCAGCGTGAGAATCTTCTGAGCAGCACCACCTAGAATCGAGGGGGAGCAGCACGTGACTAGATAATGGACGCAATGTCGGAAATTCGTCGTTTTTCCTGCACCACTGCGTCCGGTGAAGACGATAGATTGATCTTTTCGGGTCTGCAGCATATTGTGATAGGCAGATTGCGCCATTGAGTAGATATGCGGTGGCATATCTTCGATTTTGCAGCCACGAAAGAGAGCAACGACTTTTTCGCTATACACAGCGAGTTGTTTCATGGGGTTGATGACGATGAGGTTGCTACCCCCAGCATAGGTGTGGATCAGATTGTTTGCAAACCGTTGACGAAGTGTATGGAGGACAGATGTTTCGTTGAGTTTTTGCAAAAGTGCCACATCTTCAGCACGATCGAATTGCGGCGAGTTTGTCATCTCGACGTCGTCTTCGTCGACCGTAAGGGTATCACCAGTGGCCATTACTTCGATCTGCAGCTTTGACGATGTTGGATTGGCGGGTGGTAGGCGGTGGCAGAGGGTAAAACCACCACGGTGCATCAGCCAGAGGCGTTCGTTGTCGAGGTAGTGTTGTTCTTTGGCGATTTGCTCATCGGTTTTCGCCTGAAAAATATGAATTATTGCAAATGACCTTCAATACATCCTATAATAACATTATATCGCATTCGCATTCGTTTTGTGAAGAGATGGTAAATATATCTTTAAAATTGTTTATTTCAGAGTGCATTTTCTTAGTCGTTTTGCATTTTTCTAATTATTGGCATGAATTTGAACTTTAGCATCAAATTTCACAAACTTTTAAAAGAGATAGAATAAAATGCGCTTCGAATTTCGATTTTAATATTAAGTTACTATAAATATTTGAAGAGACTGAGAAAAAATATTGAAAATGGCAGATTTCAAAACTATTTTAAAATAATAAATTCATTCAGATATTTGAAGAAATCAACCAAAAAGATAAAAAATATTCGATTTTCAGCGATTTTAGAACAAGTTTAGTAGTTCTCATACAACAAATAACGACATTCCTGTCATTCCTGTTGCTGAACAACTTTAACATCAAATTTCTCATATAAAATACAACCACCATCTTCCCGTTTGCACAACACATAAAGACTCTAACCAGCAAACAAGATTCAAAAAATCTGACAAACTCTTCAATTTTCCTAAATAAAAACAAATCTCTCCAACTCAGAAAACATTTACAATCTCACTGCTTTCCATACTTTTAAGCGGTAAAAACACGAAAAGAGAAAGGAAAACATCAGTGAATGTAGTTAAAAAAGTAGAACTGCAACTAATTAATATCTACTAAATAAACTAATAAATAAACATAAGTAAAATACTTGAGTAAATCCACGTTTTTCATCCGTTAAAACAGCCGAACAGTCCAAAAAGAGTGTCTCATCTGCAAGACTCGGATATTTTCGTAGCAAACTTTCCCTCAAGATTTCCGCATAATCACAGTTGTTAATCACTTGATCTTTCTGCGATTTCCTCTCAGATCTTGCATTTTTTTGATGTTCCAGAGGAAATAAACGTGGATTAATCTCCGGCGAATTGGAATTTAAGTTCGGGGTTTTGCGGTGCAACCGAAAACTTTGCGTTCTTCTCAGGGGAGATTGCGGAGAATTTCCCGAATTTCCTCCGGCGTGCACTACTCCACGACATTGTTTATGCACTTCCGGTTTGATACGGCGCGAGTCGGTGCTTTGACGAAGGGATGTTTCAAAGGAACCGCGAAATTGAAACATTTTAAAAATATTTTTAATCTTTCAAGAAGACAGAAACTTCTTGAAAGTTATTTTTTGTGGTTTTACACAATTTTTGATAGTTTTATGCAATTGTGTGCCATATTTCACAGACTTTACGTTATTTTGCATTATTTTTAATAAGAGTTTACATCATTTATTAAACCTTTGAAGTTTATTTTAATTATTTTTCAAATTTAATTAACTTTTTAAAGCGATTTATGTTTATTTTTCATCAGTTTATATTCTTTTTACGCATGTTTAAACCATTTTCTAACATTTTTAACTGTTTCTAACATAATCTTTTCAACTAAACCCAATCACACACATCTGATGAATCTTTAAAGAATTTTTCAAGTGAAATAATGCCGAACTAACGCGATAGGCATGCAAAGAAGCAATGAAAATGCAAATAGAAAATCGTCGTGTCGCGTGATTGCTGGCAGCCAGCAATCCCACTCGCGCTGCACCTGAATACTGATCATTCAAATGCATCCGCTGCTTATTGCTAGTACCTCTAGCATCTATTAGTAGTATAACTCGCGATAGAAGATAAACAGAGGTGTGCGTCTGTCACATGCTCAGCATCTCGCCCATTTTCGGGATGGTCGAAGCGAAATGGGGGGCAAGGTCGTGGCGCGCAACAAACTAACAAACAGCGAGGAAAGAAAAAAAAAACGACAATTTTCGCGTTGGTTGCAACGTAGGAAGTCACGCACATACACGCGGCATATTTGTATTCATTCATCGTATCAGTGAAAACATTAGACGCCTTTCAAACACCAAAGAACTGATATTTTATTAGATGATATTTACGAGTATGTGTAGTTGATACAAACGAACGAGATAAAGATTTCTATCGCTTTTTACGATTATACAACATCGTAAAGTGTTCCTTTCTTGGAAATATTTCCGGTGTTTTATGTTCTACGTTTTGTGTTGGTGATTTATCGCAGGAAGAGTAATGCGTCGTTCACACCGGCGATTTCGGCTTCGGGCTTCTACGCTTACCCTTGTCAAACAAATCGCAAAAGAGATAGTTAGTGTTGCCAGCTTGCGCAAAGTCAGGGTAATTAAACTGGTCGGGCTTCGGAAAGTTTTACAAGCGTCGTGGAGATAACGAACGAACCATTCTAACGAAAAGTTGGTAAGATGAAATGAAGAAAAAACGAAATCCCATCCGACGAGGGCGCACTAAAGCCGACGGGTGGGTGCCACCGAAATTTGAAGCCGAAGCGCGCTCGCTGTGTGAACGCATCGGGCCTCGAAATTCGAAGCTCGACGAAGCGAGACGAGGCGATGCCGCCGGTGTGACAGTCTCCTTACGATTTTAAATATTTTAGTTTGAATTTTTAAGTGATCTCTTTGAAAATATGTAGTCAGTAAACAACTTTATAACATACCAAGAGAAAGTTACGCAAAAGTTCAACTTTGTTAAAAAAAATTATCTTGTTAATAAAAACGTGTTTCTGTAAAATGGCTGGGATTTAAACAATTTCAAATCTTTTTGAATGATCTCTTCAAATATTGATAGATCATTAGTTCTGTTATAACATACGAATGTTCGATATTATAACAAATCTCAAAGAACATTTTAATCCGCAAAATCTAAAAAAACATCCCCCAAAATATTAAATTCATGATTTGTTCAAGTACACATCTTCTAAGCGCAACAAAGAACAACTTAATCATTGTAAACGCGCTCAATTAAGCAATTATGAATCATACAACGTATATTATCCAGCAATTCGCAAGATTAAAATGCCGTTAATTATAGTATGAAACTGCAAATCACTGCAATCACTCGAAGGCATCTCTTTGGCGACCGGCATCGTGTGTGTGTGTGTGTGAGAGAGAGAGGTTGCACAAGCCGCCTTGGGATGCAAATCATTCAAATAACTCGAATGATTCGAGTGAAATTCCAAAGTGTTCGCTGTACGAATCAATATGCACACGATGTTAGTTACTTGTCGCGAGCGCGTGTCACCCGCCACTCGCTAATTGTTATCGGTCTGCCTCAGCGAGTTAAGCCAACTTAAGTTAATGTGGGCGTTGACGTTATTGAGATGATAATTATACAACACGCTAGCTAGATATTGGAGATATGAGTATATGAAGAAATACAGGAGTTTTTTTTGTAATTGCTTACAATGTATGTGGAAGATGTGGAATTGCAATCGATGTAATAACGTAGGCAACTAAACGTGCCTTAAACGAATTGTACGCAATGCAATGCCGTCAAGGACTTATTTTTAATCGATTTCTTCGAAAATGTATATCTAATGAAAGCCTTTATAACTTATCGAGGGAGCTAAATCATCAGCTTATTAGGTACATCAAATATTTGACGCCAAAGTTACCAAAACTTATCCACAAAAATGTTCAGAGTGAAATTGCTTCCAATTAAACAATTTTAAATATATTTAATTGATTTCTTCGATAATGGTTAGTTGTTAAATGCCTCTAGAGTACATAAAAGGGTTAAACTTGTATTCGCAGTGGAAATGTAAAATAATTGACGACAAAGTAATGGAAACATGTTGACGCCAATTTCGAATAGGAATAAACATGTTTTACTACAATCGCTTTAACTAACAGGTGATTGGAATTTTTTAAGTAATTGCTTCGATAATTGATAGTCTATGACAGTCTTTGTAACTTATCAAGAGAAAAAAATCACCAGCGTATTAGCTATATCAAATGTTTGTGGTCAAAGTTACGACATCATATCAATGAAATGAAAAACATATTCTACTAAAATCATTATCAATTAAACAATTTTAAACTTCTTCAACTGATCTCTTCGAAGATTGATAGTTTTTAAATACCTTTATAGCATAAATGTACAAGTAAATCTGTATTCACATTGGATGTGTAAAATTATGGACGGCAAAATCAGATCCAAATGTTGTCATTAGTGTGAAACTTTAACGTAGAAACAAAATCTTATCTCAACATAGGCAACCCAATAAACTTAATAACAATACACAACCATAACATAGGCAACACTATCAACAGAAAACTATGATATTTGAAACAAAGATAGATGGAATGCAAATACGAAATTCCTTGCAAATGCGAAAATAGAAAGTTAAAAGTTAAACTCGTGAGAGGTGAAAGGTTGGCATGGCAACGACCATCACGATATCCCTTCTCTACACTTTTGGTAGCAACACAACTCTACATACACCAAAATAAAACACCATCAATGTACAAAGAGTGAGCGATGCATTCATTGCATTAGATCACTCGCTGTTTCCATTTACAGTTAGTTTTTCGCGGATGATATCGCACTGTGTGATGGCCGCTTTAATTCGTTGCAAACGAACGCACAAATGAATATTCATGGCAGCTAGCAACCGTACAAAACTTCCTGTTCTTTAAAACTAGTTGAAATAAAACTGTACTAAATTGAATCATTTTGAGGTTTTCAAATAAATCTTTCAAATTTTGATTGATAAAATTACCGAATCTTTGACTAGACTTTTTTCAAGTTTAAAATTTTCTTTCACACGAAGATCAAAAAGTAAAATATATCAAAGCGTTTAAATTGATTTAGGTAAACTAAAAATGGTTATATTTATGACTACCACGTTCAGGAATTGGTTACAACCGCAAAACAGTGGCGATTAACTGATTAAACCGAAACCGCAGACAGACGAAGCATGATAATTACACATGCTCATTAAAATACCAAAATATAAATTACCGGCAGCTAATGACTTACCATCATGTTATTGTTGAATCTTCGACTGCCAGATCTTCTTAACGTCCCCGATTTAATGCTGTTATCATCCAGTAACATTTCCCGACCATCATGTGTCGATCGGCGGCTTAATTCACTTAATTCAGCAACAGGTTGGACCTGTCACAAATATTTCTCTTACATTTTCTCACAATCCATGATTATTTATATTAAAACTAAAAAAGCTAACAAGGGGATCCGCCTTCTGTTTGAATAAACATTTTTCAACTGTTAGCAATACATAACCTGACATATACTGAAATAGTATCTATTTCAAAATACACATACAAAAAATGCATTCAAATCGAAGGCGGACAATGCATGCACACACATTGATGCAGGCGTGCCCCACCGGTGGGTCACACATGTACCTTCTATCGGGCGGCGTGTCCCACCGGAGATGCACGGATTGCGGTGGGTTAAAAAATATTGATTTTTTGTTACGCCACTGGTTTCGCTCTTTGTCACTGATTAGTAAACACATTACACATGAGAGGCGCTGTTGAACTGTCAATATACTTTGTAAAATTTTACAATTACAGAGAGCAATTTTTTTAGATCAAATTGCATTGGTATCGGTATAAAATGTATAAAGTGGAGTTAAACATAGTGAAAATAAGCAGAAGAAAAATTATCCCTTGACTGTCTAAATAGAATAAGTCAATAATACTGGCCAAATATAATAAATAATAATTTTAAAATATTTGGTACTTTTGGAAACTTTTTCGTTCGTTGAAATTTGAATTAACAATTTGAATCGCAGGCGGCGCGTAACATGAAACAAATACGGTTGCCACACCTATCGTAAATAACCAGGGGCGTACGCTTGAAAAACGGAGGGTGAGATTGAGAGTTAAGAAAGCGCCGCCCGATGCAGCGGACACGTATATCATGCGCCGGCATCAACGTGTTAAAGTAAATAACTTACCATTAACGTAACACTTTCCCCACTAGCCTTAATCAAATCGATGATATCCTCTCGACTCTTATCCTCCACGTGAATCGCGTTCACCTCCAACAGTTTATCGCCAGGAAGCAATCCCGTCTCGTTGTGATGCTGCAGCATCGTCCCCGGCTCGGCAAAGATAACAGCCTTCATCGTAACGTGATTAGGATTGTGTGGATCACGTTCAAGGACCATTGCGCGTCGTAAGGAAAAGCCGAAATCATTTCGTGGTGGTTTTTGTCGGGCGATGGTAAGGACGCGGGGTTTGGGGAGTTCCAGCGGGATGATTGGAGGTAGGGGAAGGTCGATTTCGTCAAAGTTTGGCGTTCGCGACCATCTGGAAGTGATAGTTTGGTCAAAACTCCCCTGAATACGTAAAAAAAGAAGAAGTGATAATCTTACCTATGAAATCCTTGCGATTCCCCCACCGGACTCAACGAAAACGGCGGCGTTGCAAAGCTGCTATTCGTCGTATCCGTCAGCGAATCATTACTCGGCGACGTCGTCGTGATCACCAACAGATTCGACGTCAGATGATTCCCTATCAAATGCCCATTCTGCCCGCCAACACCGCCCACATTCACGCCCAGCGCTGGCACATTCTGATAGGCAATCACCTCATTCTGAAGCGTATTCCTCAGCGTATGCGCATCCTGATAGTCGTCGATACTCCCAGGTCCACCTGGACTTCCCAACCCCGAACCGACGCTAATCTTCGGCGTCTTCAGAATGCCTCTTTTGGGCGGTTTCGGTGGGAGTGAAGGTGGTTGATTATTCTTCGCATTCAGACTGTTCAGCGACGTCTCCGAACTGTCCGACTGCGTATGTCCAGCCTCAACGCGCTCCAACGACGCCAGGAAATCAGCTGTGTAATCAGCAGTTATACCCGACGGCAACTTTTCTTTATCCTTGCGCTTCCTCGTGATCTTCAGCGATTTACGAACTTCATCCAGGCGAAGAAGTTCCTCGGGCGACATGCTCAGCCTATCCCGTTTTTGTTTCTCTTTACGTTCTTTCTTATCACGCTTACGCTTCTCCTTGTCAGCGTCTTTATCGCCGGATTTTTTGATAAAGTTGAACATTCTGTTAACAATCAACATGGTTAGTTAATTACCCACAGAATTGTGCAAAAAGTATAACACTTAGGTCTAACACAAGTGAAATAACAAGAAAGAATTCGAAAAATAGAAAAATATGAAAGTGTTTACGTTTGAAACAATATCGAACGACTAACAATTGAAATTTTTATCGATGTCTAGCATGTCGACCTCAAATCTAGGTCAGTGGTACTCAAACTATTTATATATAGTACTAATTAAACATTTTAATTGATTACTGTTATGTATTCAAACAATTTGCAACAAATTTGGCAAAACATTGAAATATTTTACTAAATTTGCTGTAATTCGGAAAATTATCAATATTTTTCAGACTTCGTGCTTGGAAAGTTGTTTAGTTAAAGTTACCCAAAACAAATTACCAGACAAAAAATAATTTCAAAGCAAGTTTGAAAATGTTTTATTAAAATGACCGCGATTTGAACAATTGTCGAGATTTTTTGACCATCTATTTAGATTTCAAAAATTAATTAGTGCATTTTTGTAATACAACAAAAGAAAAACGGCAAACAATTTTCTATGTGGTTTGAAACTAATGTCAAAACTTCCTAAATTCACCAGACTACAGCCAGCATTCAGTTGAAAAGAAACACGTTTCTAAGCAACCGAACTCATTGCTAGGCAACCAAACACGTTGCTAGGCAACCCAACACATTGCTAAGCAACCCAACACGTTGCTAAGCAACCCAACAGTTGCTAAGCAACCAAACGCGTTGCTAGGCAACCAAATACTTTGCTAAGCAACCCAACACGTTGCTTAGCAACCAAACACGTGTGTCGACCACGTGACCATCATTCCACCAATCACTAAGCCACCATATGGGCAACGCCACTATAAGAATAGAGACATGGCCCATATCGACTACGTCTTCAGTGCCATTTTTCAACAAGTAATCACAAAAATCCGCAAATATTCCGCCAGAAAGACTAGAAAAGAAAAAAAATGGAAGAATTTCTTATTCAACCCTCATTTCTCTAACATTTAACGCCTTCAAAGGCCATCGAAATGCTTGTAATATGACCCACTAATGCATAAAACCACGTCGCACGCCAAAAATGCAGGTAAAAGTTAAACTTGAAACCATATAATAAACACACGCAATGTCAGAAGTATTATAACGCACACTGAATGACAAATACACACACCATGACATTTGAGAGACACTGGAACACATATTTTTGCCTATTACTCACAACCAACCTTGACGATGGCGGCGCGAAGAAATGCACGCACGATGCCCCAATACCGTAACAAGTACATAAAAGAAAAGAGTAGAAAAAACACACGCAAAGCTTCGATTAGTATGTGGAATATGCAGATGTTTATGTAACTATCTACCGTTATCTGCCGGACCGACTATGGCTGTGTCTGTTTCCAAGCGTTATAATACGCTCTTGTCTGCATTTGACATTAAGTATTAAATATTAAACATTTAGCCAAGTGATTGGTGATGCTTGAGCGAGCAGATTAAATACGTTTTACAGTTGGATTCGTTGGATTTGTGGCAGAAATGCACATGTTGATGATAGGCAGCCATCGTTTTAATTTGGGGCTTTGCATGAAAAAAATCATGCGTTTTTCAAAAATCGTTCTAAAATATAGAGAATCTGCTAATTTTTTGTTGCAACTTCGTGTTTTGATTATTTATTAACTGTTTTATAGAATTACTTTATTGGGAATTGGTAAAACTTTTGGAAAAAGTGTGAAATATTTGAAAATCGAAAAAAAGGAGTTAACGTACAAAAATTAATGTAAAATGAAAAGTTTTAAATATTCTTCGGTGATTCTTGGTGATTATGATAGATAATAAGAGTAGTTTTGATATCCTCTAAGAATATTTTCATATTAAAAGTCAAATTCAATTTATATTATGTCAAAGTTGAAGTTGTCGTTTGAAATTAAAGTGTAAAAAAATCATCTAACAAAATTGGCTGTAAAATAAAAAGTTAATATATTCTTTAATGATTCCTTCTGATATTTTCGCTCGAAAGCGAAGCTTGAATATCCCCAAATAATATTTTCGTATTGAAAGGCAAACTAAGTTTATTTGTTGCCCAAGTTGAACTTATCAATTTAGGTTTGAAATTACAGTTTAAGAAGTCATCTTTCAAAAATGGTTGTCCAATAAAAAGTTTAAAATATTTTTTAATGATTCCTTCTGATATTCGCAGTTAGACAGATAAGCTAATAACACTCCTAAAGGATATTTCGTATTGAAAGTTGAAATTGAATTTATTTGATATCAAAGTTCGGTTTATCAATTTTAGTATGAAATGCAAATTTCAGATCGAAAATGCTGCGAATAAAAAAATCTAGTAAAAAAACTAGTCAGACGGAGTATAAATTATCTAAAGTTATTCAACACCAGATATAAAAAAGAGAGCATTGGTTGGCTCACCAAACTTGAAATTCGCACTATTTCTGACCAACTCAACTCGAAAAAGGCATTGTTATTCTAAACAATGAATTCACACTTTTGCTTCTGTTCTAAATACTCTCAAATACGCTCTTATACAGTAGGCAAAAGTAATGCAACTTTTGACATATCTCAAACAATAGAAAATAAGAATAAATGATATATTGTTTCGATCCTGGCATTTATTCGTTCTATTAAATCACTTTTGATGATCTAAAAGTGTTATGCCGCTCAATAAGTGGAGATATTCGTTATTTTCCTATCGATTTCATTAAAAAATCCATAAGAAAACAAGAGGACATCGGCAGAATTATACTTCAGGTACTAAGATTCGCCACAAAACCTATTAATATCTGCGTTGGCCGTTGGAAACTAGTTTTGCGCAGAGCGTTCCGCATTCACCGCCAGCGAAAATAACCACCTAATGATGACAGCCAATGTTTACACGCGACGTGCGTGTTTGTGCCGCCTAAATCCTAACCTCAATCCAAACCTAGCGCAAATTAATCATTCCAATTATAACCAGTTCACTCGTGTACGTGTTCACTGAGAGATTTCTAACAATTTCTGCTAGTTCTCATGCTTTTCCTTCAATCCAAACGGAAAAATTCACATTTCAAAGAGAAGTAAATAGTACAAAACGAAAGCGTAGGATGATCTAATACGAGTATTACTCATTGCCGATATTAGTAATTGTTAGAAATATGTTTACAATTCTGATTTGGAAGGCAACCTATAGAAACAAACCCATTAAAACGACAAAGTCTCGTTAGCGAAAATAATTAATGTTTATCAGTAATGTTTCTTAGTTACAAATGTTGGTATTGGTATGTTTAAGTAAAAATAAAATAGTATAAAAACAAGTGCAAAACGTGTTTTCGCTGGACACGTGTTATTTACAATTGTGACAATTGTGAGTGTATTTAATTAATGATCTTCTTCAAATAGTTGTAGATTATTAGTGATAGTTTAATAACAATAAACAGATAATATCTTAGTAAATTCCAAAGTATGACTAAATTCGTGTCCAAGTCAACATTTCTGTAAATGTTTGTTCCAATTGTATTTATATACTATTGATTTTTACAGGAATGTTTAACGAAAATCGATGTAATTTCTCCGATTGTCAGTCTAATAAAATGAATCATACAATTTAAAGCCAAATAACCATATTATAACATACTCAAGGGATATTAACATCCAAACACTGGAAGTACCGGAAAATTAATAGCAAAGTCAACAAATGCATGCATACAAGAGCCGGAAAATATAAAGAAATCGGCTACTATTTTCTGAGTTTTCAATATTTTTCAAAAATCAAAAAAAGAACGAAACAAATCGGCCACATGAACCAGTAACTTTAATGAACAGTTTTGATGAATTCTACAGTAATTCTCACAATTTTGAATATATTTCAATGAACCTTTCATAATATGAAAGCCAGTTAACACAACTATGTCTCGCGAAAAGGAAAATACTATACTAATTTCAGAAGTACAAAAAAATTATTGGCAAAGTCAACAAACTAGTCCATCACATCTACCAGGAGCATTAACATATTTGACAAAATCATCTGTAATTTCCCCAATTTTCAATATTATTCAAGGAATCTTTCAACATTTAAACGTTAATGAGCCCTACAACAAAATGGAAAAAAAAAACGCACCAGATGTACAAGTACAAGAAATGACAGGTATAATCAAGAAACTCGTCAGTTTCCAGGTCATCGAACAAATTTTACGAATACACTGTAATGACCACAATTTTTAATATTTTCAATGAATCTTACATTTTTTAAAAACCCATTCGTTTTACTCTATTACAATCAACGACAAATTACACACAAAAACCGAAAGTTCTGAAAAATGACAAAATCCACAAAGGAATCAATCTCTTCAACTATGAACTCTGCATGGCAAACTTTTACAAAATCTGCAATAATTACCGGATTTATCAACATATCTAAACAAATCTTTCATAACCCTTTCTTAAATTTATCCCACCACAATGTCCAAAGCAAACCAATTATAACTTTAACTAACCAGAATCTAATCAAATACGCGAAAAGTCCCAAAACGAACAAAATTAATTCTTACAGTAAAAATCAACAAAGAATTAAACAAGATATAAAACAAAATGAAACAGCTTACTTGTCACAGGTAATTCGTCGTAATCCACCGTAATCACAAATCGAACAAGTATCACGTTATCACTGCGTCCAACTTCAAAAAAAACTCACTCACTGTTTGATTACGATCCAACGATCGATTACACGCCGATTTCGTATCACCACCGTCCCTGCAGTTGTGTGCTATTCACTACTTCACTGGGTCACAATTATTTAACTTATCAGTTATTAATCGACCGTTTGACGGCCTGGAATGTAAGTAACTTCGTGCTCAGCACTTTCTTTACAGCGATGCAACCACTGATAGCGAAACGCACAAATGCGATCATCGTCCAATCAAATGCATCTAGGGCTCGATGTCTGAGCGTTTATCGCTAGAGTCAACCACGCCTACGTGTTATCACGTTCTTACAGTGCTTATTTCCTGAAAGAAAACGAAATTCCTTGAAAAACACTCGAAAACTTGTAAACAAAATAACCTTAAAATGATTTTATGACACCCAAAAACTGTAATTATTGAGGTTTTTCGGTGCTTTAAACGCATTATATTCTTCTTTAGTTCTCGACAATAGTGGTGTTGTAGAAGGTGTTGTGTGGTTTAGGTGGTGTATTAGTTTGGAAAACATATGAAAAACATTGGAAACCGCACAGGAGACAACTTAAAACTTAAATTTTACTAATTCACTCAAAAGATTGACAAATTTCAATGGTTTTCAGTGTTTTAAACGCATGATACACTTCATTAGAAGGTGTTTAAGGGTTGGTAATATTGGAAAACTTACGAAAAATACAGAAAAACTCTCGAGAAACACTCAAAACTTACACTTTTCTAATTCAATCAAAAAATTGGCTATTTTCAATGATTTTCAGTGCTTTAAACGTATGATACATTTTATTAGACCTCGATAATAGTGATAAGATGTTAGGTGGTGGGTAAGATTGGAAAACTTACAAAAAACACCGGAAAACTCTCAAAACTTACAATTTTCTAATTCACTCAGAAATTGACATTTTCGCCATTGCTTAAAGCTTTAAAACTCATGAAATACCTAGATAATACTGATAAGAAAGTGTTAAGGTGTTTAGATGATGGGGTAGATTGAAAAACTTACAGATACCCGGGAAAATCCACGAAAAACAGTTCAAAACCTGCACTGCTGTGACTCACAAAAATGTCATTTTTCCATGTTTTTCACTATTTTTCTCTCTTTTAAATCGCACAAAACACTAGTTTAATTTTCGATAACACCAATAAGAAGATGCAGCCGTGTTTGCGTGTTGGGTAAGGTTGGTTTTCACGCCATTTCGACGCCGCCCCGCCGAGTTTTTGCCACCTTTGGGGGGTGGAAATGGGCAACGCTCAAAACGCACCAAATCGATGCTCGTGTATGCACCACATCTTCCTGGCTGTTCCGCAGGCGAAATGCTATTAAGGGATGACAGTAATCGGTAGTTTGAGGCGTGCAATTACCGAATGCAATGCGATGCAGTGGTGTTGTTTCGTTTGGGGTTGGTTTTGGCCGAACAAAACACGATCACATGGAAAACAAACGCGTTGGATCTGCGACGCGTTTCGCAGCTGCTGTTTTTTTCCGCAGAGAAATAGCACAAACTAGACGCACTCACTTCACTTCGATTGTACTTCGCTCGTCGCAGTACACACGAGCAATACAATCGCACAACTGAAACGCAAACTTATCTTCAATTATGTCCGTACGGTGGTAATTGACAGATGACAGTTTGGGTTGTTGGGGTTTGACTATAGGCAACCAAGCATTCAGTGAAAAAAATACTTCAAACCATCAATTTCCAATTTTCTCAAGAAATTTGAATAAATCTGGAATTATATAATAAATCTGGAAATAATATAATTCAAATCAGCGAAGAAAATAACTTGTTATTACAGATTTCAGATGTCCACCCGAATTAACAAAAGTTACCTATAAACGAAAGTCGAAGAAGCCTACCGTTCAACAATTTGCAAATCTCTCAATTATTTTCAACATCATTGACATTGATAAAACAGTCAGGTAAAGTTTTTAACAACTCGCATTAATTCTACTTTTAAAATCAACTTATCACTTCCTGTACTATCAGAAGGTGTTATATTTAGGGGTCGATTATGTCGTTCTCGAGATATTTAGATTTTTCAGATTTTGAAATTTTTTTAATGCTCACCCCTTGACGAAATTTCAACATACCGTCATAATTTTCTATCTATTTATTCTTACATAGATCTCAAACGATGCAATCCGAAAATGTCATAATAAATGGGGGTCGATTTTGTCGTTCTCGAGTTATTTTCAAAAATATCCACTTTCGAAATGCAATTTTTGACCAATTTTTGATTAGCTTCGATCGGGATGAAACTAACAGAGTATTATCTTAGATTGTTTATACGTGTTTTCTCAAAATATGAGCTCTATAGTTCATATAGTTTCCGAGATATTTAGATTTTTCAAATTTTGAAAATTTCTTAAGGGGCACCCCTTGACGAAATTTCAATATATCATCATATATCTAATTATCTAATATCTAATATCTAAAATATCTAAAATATCTAATTATTCTTAGATAGATCTCAAACTACGCTATCTTATAGAACGGAACGCACTGATTCCGAAAATGTCATAATAAATGGGGGTCGATTTTGTCGTTCTCGAGTTATTTTGAAAAATATCTACTTGCAAAATGCAATTTTTGACTAGCTCCGATCGGGATGAAACTAACAGAGTATTAATTATCGTAGAATTGTTATGCGTGTTTTCTCAAAATATGAGCTCTATAGCTCATATAGATTCCGAGATATTTAGATTTTTCAGATTTTGAAAATTGACGAAATTTCAATATATCGACATAATTTTCTAGCTATTTATTCTCAGATAGATCTCAAGCGATGCTATCTTATAGAGCGGAACACGCCGATTCCGAAAATGTCATAATATATAGCTCACAGATAACTCTACGAAAAGGGCAATATAACATACTAGTATCAGAAATATCAAAAAAATAAAGTCAAAATCAGCAAGTCGATTACATTAATCATTAATTTTTATGAACATATTTGTCGAAATCAATAGTAATTTTCCCAATTTGAAAATCTTTGCAATGCATCTTTCATAGTTAGAAAGCCAATTAGTTCTACAATTACATCATACCAACTGGAAAATACAATAGAAAAACGGACATAGGCAATAACCAATCCCAAACCACGCCTTATTCCTTAACAACAAATAAAACAAGAAATCTCAATCTAAAAAATGTATTTATTCTTATAAAGTATCATATAAACATTACTTTGTCTTAACCAATAAAAAATATGGTTATAATATTACATAGTTCGAATATATTTAATTTGTTTCAATAGTGTCTGGCTGCGAAAAGAATGAAAATTAATGATACCAAGAAATTCATTACGCTCTTATTTGAATTGGAAGTACATAAAGAGAATAAAAGCGTAATCTACAGAAGTTTGATCAAAGATTTTAAGTTATCGTTTTGCTTAAAAACCAAAATATAAGAAGAAACATAAAATAACATTTCTAACAATAGAAAAGCAAAAAAAACCTATTTCGGTGTGCATCACTTAGTCAGAGGCGTTGGGCGAATGCCACGTGAGTCGCTCCTCGTAGAATTTGATGACAATCTGGGGACATTTTACGTTTGCCTGTGATGCAGGCACTAGGTCGGCTTCGTCTCTTCCAGTCCACTTCATTAGGAACATCAAAAGGCCTGGAAATGATTTTTAAAAATGTTAAGACTTAGTAAATATGTTCTAAAAAATTATTCGAAGATTAGTTAACTGACTTTTTTGATATTTCTGATTTTCATGTTATTATCTTTTTACTAATTAGCGTTAGAATGGTAAAACATTAATTAAAAAATATTGAAAATTGAAGGCATTATTTATAGGAATTATTTATATATAGTTTTTTTTTGGCAAAAATCACTAGATGCAAACTTTTTTTCTTTCAAGTTCATGATCATTAACATCAAAACTCCCTAGGAATAAACAACTTTTGTTTTAGTTTTTACCAAATTTGGGATCTAAATAGTGATTCTCAACTTATTTTGCTGCTGCAAACTTTTAACCATTTCAAAAAAATGAATTCGGCAATACGGAACATTGAAAATTGCTCGCGAGCTCTCTCATTTGACAAATAAAGTTGACAAAATCTTGAGATTTTTTTGTGAAAACGACTAAAATCCTATTATCTATGCGTACAAAAATCATCCATATCTAAGACTGACAATTGACATACTCCCCTTGTTAATGTACTTCAAAACATAAGCATAACTGCTCTTGAGTCATTAAAATTCAACTAAAAATCACAAAAATGTTAATGTTTCAGAAACTATCGAACAAAAATCCTTAATTTTTTCCACAAAATTTTAGAAAATAATGCTCTCATTCTATTTATCTCTCATACTCTCAAACTTCTTTGACTTATTACTGTTAAAAACATGGAAAGACTGAATAAACAAAAAGAACTGATGTAAAATTGAAGATAAAATCGATTGATTCTAAAGTTTAAAAGAATATTACCTGAACTATCTGTAGCGCCAATAATCTTCTCCGGCGTGTATCCCTTATCAAAACCCTGCACCTTCTTCTCCTTCTTGCTGATTTTTGCAGCATCGCTGGTGGGCGTTCCAGTGGTTGTCTGCTTCCTCTTTCGAGCATTCTCCTCCTCCTTCTTCGCCCACTCGGCCTCGAACGCACTGATCATCCCCGGACACGTGAGGTTCTTCTCGGGCTCCCAAGTGTTATCCTTATCGTCGAAACCCTCCCACTTGAGGAAGTACTCGACGACGCCTTTGTCGTTCACGCGCTTGTTGAGGATCTTCTCGACAACGAACTCAGACTCGGCCATCTTCGTACGTTCGTTTATAACAAAATGCTCCAAACACCTACAAACAATCGACAAATATCTAGTAACATTTGATAGACTTTGCACAAACAACTCGAAAATATAGTTGTCTAAGACACTGTCCAAGAACACTAACAGGTGCGACTTTACTTTAGGTCTAACAATAAAACGCAGATACTGTTAACGTACTTGCAAAGTTCGTAATTGTATAGTTGTTTAGATAAATAATGCTTGCCTAGGTGCTGAAAGTGTGGCTTTCTTATCAATGCGTTTCTCGTTTTACCGCCGATCTAATGGAATTTAGCGTTTGCTTGAAATAACGCTAGAGTTTTGAGGTTAGAAACCGAAGTTGTACGATGGGAAGCGTCGCTACGAATCGTGTAATTATTTTATTCGACTTTACTACAGGCAACCAGTTATACTTTTTAATTTAAAATGTAAACGCATAAATTCAACTTGGCTATGCACCAATGTGGCTTTTTATAACAACTAGTATAAATATCTGTTTTTTAATAATGTAGTTTTGAGGTTTGAAAAATTAATTGTGCGCCGTTAGCAATCGAAGAATTTGCTTTATAACGTTTAACTATAGGCAACCAGTTATGCGTGTAGCATGAGGACGGAGTTCTTTTTACCTTGACAACGATCCATAACAACACATGTACGGCGGCCATTTTGAATGTTTACAGGTAGCTTCATCTTTCTCATTGGTTATTTCTTAATTCCTGTTAATTTAAACAATATATAATCACTTTCCTTCATTATTTAACTTAAGGTTTATGATAAATTAAACGATATATAATAAGCATATTGAATAAAAAAATTAGAAATCATGACTATTTTAAAATATCCTAACCTAATAACATAACCTATCAAAATCTAGCCTATCCTAACCTCTGAAAGTAAACAAAACCAACCCACAAACGAAAATAACACGATACGACTTTAAATACACACTTATATTGATGAATACTAATGAATCTGACCTTTAAACCTTGATTTCAGACGAATTATTTGCAGTGTAATGCTTGGTATCATTACACTGCAGCAGAATGAATAAAATTACAAGTTTTCCGGGTATTTTCACCGCTTTTGCAAGTTTTCTCTGGTTAATTGAATGTAAAAGGCCAAATTTTGTGATTTTTCTAACCGATGACCAAGATTTATTACTGGATGGCATGGTAATTTCTCAAAATATCTAAAAATTATTGTCTCGTCTTGATTCGGACTTAATTTTGCAGATGCCAATGGAAAATACAATTAAAAAGGTTGCAAATGAAGGATTAACATTTAGTGAAGCTGTAAACGCCTTTATGAGTGATAAAAAACTTAATTTCTGGTTGATTATATCTCTTTTAGTACGTACATTCACCAATTTGTTGCCCAAGCCGTAGTTCGTTGTTGACGGGCAAATATCTGCACAATTTGCACGTTTTCAACAATTCTAATAGCGGAAATTGTGCGAGTCGAGAATGGAGTGAAACCCATGAGAAACAAACTATAGCAGCGTACTTAAAACAGGAAAATTATATTAATTTCTACGCTGGGAAATATCTTAATCAAGTTGGTATTTTTCAGAGTTGTGTTTCGTTGATTTTCGATGGTTTATTAAGTAATCTTTGTTTTTTATTCCTATTTAATTAGTACGGAAATAAACCAGAAGATTTAAGTCATATTCCAGTGGGTTATGACTGGTGGTATGGATTGAGAGGTAATTCAAAGTATTACAATTTTACATTATCAGTAAATGGGTCTACAGTGGATTATCATGATGATTACTTAACGGATTTGATTGTAAGTTGGTGAAAAATCATCAAACTTCGTTGAGTATTAAAAAATATTAAGTTTTTGTGGGTTTAGAGCGAGTTTGCAATGAATTTTCTGGATAGAAAGCCTGCGGATAGAGAGTTTTTGATGCTTTTGGCGACCCCAGCGGCGCACGCGCCGTTTACACCTGCTCAGCGACATTCTGAGGCATTTCCGGAAGTGAGGAAGAAGATAACACCAAGTTTTAATGCTTCTGTGAAGGGCGTAAGTTAATTTAAAACAATTTATCTACGCCATAAAGATTATTTTTGAGACAAATAAAGTTTGTTCTAGCAATAACATTTCTCAAACTTTATTTTTCTTTGACTAATTTATTTTACTTTACCTACGCTACTATACTCACTGCACTAACAAATTTATAACAAAATATTTCAGAAACATTGGCTATTGCAACTTCCTCCAAACCATCTTCCATCATCAGCGTCGATTCTAGACGAAATTCAACGAAAACGTATGCAAACTTTACTCAGTGTTGATGAATTAGTCAACAGAATCATCGAAAAATTAACCCAAATGAAATTACTGGACAATACTTATGTGATTTTCACATCTGACAATGGTTTTCATATAGGTAAATTGTCTTTAAAACCTTATATCTCAACAAAAACTAAAATTAATTACATTCCAGGACAATTTGCGCTACCCTGGGATAAGAGACAGCCTTATCAAACCGATATACATGTGCCGTTCCTGATAAGAGGCCCGAAGATCCCCAAAAATCAGTTATTTAACCAACCGATTAGTTTAGTTGATTTAGCACCAACTATTTTAACTCTGGCGAATATTACTGTACCTGAAACAATGGATGGCATTCCTTTTGCTTCTTTACTACATGAAAAATCTAGACAAATCCGGAAAAATCTAGGATTTTCGACTGTATCAAGAAAAACTATCTTTATTGAATATTTTGGCGAAGGAAATAGTAATTCTGTGGAAAAAGCGTGCAATTTTTCAAAAGAAGATGCTGAAACCTTAAGCGTAAGTTTTTTGAACATATTTTCTATGATTAAAACATTAAAATATTAAAAATTGTTAAAAATTTCAGCAATGCAATTTAGAAAATTGGTGTAAATGTCAAGACTCACGAAATAACACATATTCTTGTGTTATTCACTTTGATAAACAGGAAAAAATGAAATATTGTCAGTTTCAGGATAACTTAGTAAGTTTAAAAGAGTAAACATGGATATAATATGTAATTTTAATTATTTTACAGGATTTTAAAGAAGTTTATGATCTGAGAAACGATCCTTATGAATTAATAAATATATCAAATGATATATATGATAAAATGCATCAGTTTTATCAGGATTTGTTGTCAAAATATCAAAAATGTGTTGGAAAAACGTGTCAGAAGATATCACTAGATTTTAACCTCAAATAATTATGCCTCAACACGAGTGACCAGAACATGTTATACATCATTTTAAAGACAATTTAAGTAACTTTCCAATGGTGTTCTTATATTATTTGTCAAACTCGAGTTTAAATTGAAATAGAAGGGAAAAAATATTTTTGAGTCTCGACTTTTTGGTAATATTTAACCTCCCACAGCTTGATAACTACTAAAGCTATTGTCATCGATGTAATTTCGTATCAAAGAGAATTTAATTGGCTTTCATATGATATCTTAGTTATAATCATATCCTATGTGAACCGAGGTATTTTAATTATAAGCAACAATGTATAAAAAGTTAGCTTAATTCAAAACGGGTTTCTTCGCTTTATTTTTAACCTCAAATAACTACGCCTTGACTGAAGCCACTGATCATGCAATACTTCATTTTAAAGATAATTTAATCAGCTTTCTAATGGTATATCACTTTCTTATCGTACTCCCGCGCACAGTCATTTAATTGACAATTGAAGTATATAATAACTTGAAACAAATACTTACGATTTGCCATGAATTTCCCATCTTCCACCATGTTGTACATAACCTCTATTCATCTGGACGGTTTTCTAAGCTCTGTAATTACCTTACAATCAACTATAACTCGAATATTAGTTGCGCCTGTTTCGCCAACGCACGCTTACGTTGTAAACGACGAGCATGATAATGCCTGTGATGCACACATCTCGGAAATTCATTGAGACAACCTCAACTTAAAATTTCAATCACAAAGAAGAATCACTGGAATTTTGTTAAAAATTAAAATTTGAAGGTTTTATTTTAAATTGTCATTATCTGTCTAAATCATCGTCAATTCTTGGTAAATTAGGGTCTGCCACGACAAAAACTACCAATAACCTATAAAAATGATGATTAATCGTTAGATTTTACTAGGATATGTTTTTGGCAGCTAAAAATACTTACAGTAATGATAAAACTGATGAAAACGGCACTGATAAAGATATCTTTGAGATACGGATTCATTTTGTAATTAATGATTTTTCTTAATAAATTACTGGGAATTTCAGCAGATTTTTCACACTGACCTGTCATTTCACATATTTGACATGTTTTTATAAAATATTTATCTTTATTATATTTGTTTATTGTTGTTCTGTTTGTTTGTTTATTGCCGTTTATTGAAAAGGAATGTCAAACTTTTTTTTTCCTTGTTTAATTTTTAACCTCAAATAAACAAAGTACCCTTAAAGTTATTATTATGAGTGTAGCTCTATATTTAAGAGGATTTAACTAGCTTTCAAATGATATATTGCTTTTTATCTTGCGAGTTTTATGAAATGAGAAAATTACAATGAAAACACAAATTGTCAAAATATTCAACATTTTGCACTTGAAAACTTTCATTTAATTTTGACGTCAAATAACTTCTTTATCTTTAATGTTATGATCGTGGACAATACATCATTTTAAAGATCATTTAACTAGCTTTCAAACGACATTTCGCATGTTATCTTGTAGGTTTTAAGAAATAAGTAAATTGCAATGAAAACAAAGAGTAAAAATATTCAACATTTTGTACCTCATAATTTTTGATTAACTTTAACCTCAAATAACTTCTTAACCTTTCAAGTAAATATCATGGCCAGTACGTCATTTCAAAGAGAATTTAACCAGATTTTCTGTGGTATTGCTGATTCTCTTATAAATCTTGTCAACCTTGAGAAAATGGTACCTAAAGTAACACTGCCCAATTTTAACTACTTTCACCGAATCAACCTACAGATGGCGCTGATACTCTGTACCAACCCATATGATCTGTGACCAACCCCCTCCACGTAATGATAAGTACACGCGGTACACGTTTCCACCACCATGGAAAGAGACTCACTCCTCATGACGTTTTGCCCGCGACTAGAAAATGTTGTTACACAATTATCGTGCGCAAATCAGTCAGTAAGTGCGCGGCGTCGGCGGCAGGAGCTCCTCCACCAAGCAACATGTGATACAAACGTAAAAAAAATCAATGATAATACCATACTAACAGTGAAACAAATATGCCCACATGTACATTTAACGCTACAACCACAAATTCTTGAAAAACACGTGAAAATCGCCCCAAAAAACCATCGATAATTAATCAATACCTCTGCGTACATGTAGTGAAAGTAGCCAGTGTCAGTGTGTATAATTAGCAACGAATTTCCCTACCTCATTCGTCGCCAAACATCGAACATATCGTAGTTATTCTTGTAAAGCAATGAGATTTGTGAGTGATTCGTAACCTAGGCAACTTGTTCGACGCGTGATAGCTTCTACACGTACACGTGGTATAAACAGCAATTGTTTCAACTCATCGTCTAATTGAATAAACGGCTCTGCGTCGGCGATAACGACGCTAATTCGACAATTTCACAACCAGTTTGGACAGTTATGGTGAGAAATGTTTTGTATTATTTTATGCTCTTGTAATTTACAGCCTAAAATAGCGAAATATCGAACATAAAAGACGTTTATTCGTCTGTATAACTTGGATAGGCGTTATTTCTTGGGTTTATATAGGTTTTTATTTTGTTTTGCAATGTTTTATGTTAGTTTATGGATTATTGGTGTTTATTTCGCGTTTATTTCTATATTTTATTAAGCCATAGTAAACTTTATTGTGGACATTTTAAAAGTTAACTTCGACAACTTGTATCAAGGAAGTTAGGGACTTTTTGTAAAGTTTTATAATTTTAGAGTGGTTCATTAGGAAGAGATGTATTTTTGATTATTGAACATTCATAGATTTTCTTTCATTTTTAATTGAAGCAGTTTTATTTACTTAAAAAAACTTTCGATTTTAAAGCCTCATATCTTCAAAACAATTCAAAGTATCTGGTTTTTTATTTCGGCATCCTGTAGAGAATTTAATTGTGATTTATTAGACTTTTATTTCATGAATTTTGACATGATAGAAAAGTATTTATATGTATTTGAACAAAAGTTTCAAGTTTCATAGTTTTTTCCTCTAAAATTATTATCGAATTTTAACACTCTGTATCATGCAAATTTGATGATATTTCAAATTTGTATTAAAATAGTTCTAAAGAGAATTTCATATAGAGTATATTTATATGCTTTTATTAAAATTTTATTGATAATTACTCGCATTGCTTCCAACTTTTGTATTAATGTTTTAAGTCGACTGTTTTTTGAAAATTGCGACTTTTAGCACTTAATAATCTTAAAACAAATAAGACAGTGCAAAATATTATGTCTTTATATATGAATTATATTTAACTTTGCATTGTTTTGTTGCAGTTTATCATGATTAATTTATGCTTACTTGCGTTTTATTTGTTTACGAAGCAATTTTTACAGAAAAATGCCTCTATTCAGCGATGTTGCTGGTGTGTTATCACTACCTGCATTGATTTACTTGTTTTTTTTTATTTTACTACGCTGCCTTATTATTTAAGCCACAATTTTATAGGCCATTAAAATGCGCATTAATTACCGGTAAATGACTTTAGTCTATGGAATTTTCGTGCTATTGTTTTAAAAAGCATTTTATCAGTGTGTAAACATTGGTAATCTTCAAAACTCCGGTTGGTTTTAAGAAACTATTTGTTTAAGATTAAAATGATGTAATTTTCTTATATTTATTTGATTTTACATTATTTATTCTGAGAATTTTTTTATCAAAAATTCTCATTTAGTAATATAATTTGGATGTAAGAAACATCCAAATTATATGAAACTTTGAGATCGTTTATACATTATTTTAGACATTATTTGTAAAATGTTTTAATGTTGTCTTAAAGTTTAGTTAATAGGGTCGCGATTGGTACATATTTGAACCATATAACTTTGATAGAAATTTAGGGACTAAAGTTTTCTTTGAAGGGTATCTGTTTGAAACTTGACTTTGTTGAAAGCGTTCAAGTTGAACTTTGAGGCTTTATATCGATGAACCATACAGAGTAATGATGAAATTTGCATACATAGTTTGTAGAGAATTTAATTACGAGTACTTGAACTCTATTTTCGTCAATTTTACTACGAGATTACTAATTGTAGGAGGAAAATTTCAAGTTTTTGATAATTTTCAATATGAAATTTATGTTGTAATTTTAACACCCTGTACGTTGAAAAGTATTATATATTTCCAAATTTTGTTAATACTATATTAAAGAGAATTTAATATAGATTTTTTCTATGACATTTTAAAGATTTTGTATTAATAATAATCTACGTAATCAACAGTTCTTTTAATAAGTTAACGCATTAGGACTGTTTTGGGTACTTCAACCTTTTAAGTCTCATAACTTAAAAACTAAGGATGTTCTGTGAATGTTTATTATATCACCTTTTAATAGAGATTAATTTTAGGCCATTTTTCAGTATGTATATTAATAATCAGTTCATTAAACCAACACATCAAAACTGCTGAGTAACTGCTGGCATTGAAAACTCTAACTTTGAAGCCTCATAATCTTAAAACTAATAAAACCCTGTACATATTTCTTGTATCACCTAGTAGAGAATTTAACAGGGAATAATTAAGAAAGAATTTCATCAAAATCTATTCACTCAAGCATTAATTATCTCTCGTTTTTCTGAACAATTTCATTTATACTGGCAGAAGTTAGAAACAAATTAATAGAAATCCAAGCAACAACTACAACTATCTTCAATAATTATCAAATTAATTGAGTGTGTACTTGATTACGTTATCTATAAGTACCTAACGAGAAACAACTTGTTACCATCTATATTTCTGATAAGAGAATGTGTCAATGTTAACCTCTCAGTTTACAGTTTACTGCAATATTTCTAGGAATTTCTGTAAAATTTTAAAAACATAATGTAATATTAATGAATATTTCTATTAGAAATAGTGATAAAACTGATAAATTCGCAAACGACACAACTTGGAAAATCCAATCAATGTGCACGAGTTGAACAACACGAGAGCGTTGTTAAATGTTATGAAATTCGTTATCAATTACGTGAGTGGTGTCATGCCGCTTATCAACAGTATATACATGTCTGTCTCAAGCGTTGGATATTTTCAATTTGCGTTTTTGTTTGCAAAAACGGCTGTTGTATACTGAAATTCTAGGAGTTGTTCTATAAAACAATGTAATGTTTTGGTTTTCTCATTGTCACTTTCATATTTCCTGAATTTTGATAAGGAGATTAAGTTTATTAGATTCTGGAGAAAATTTCAAACATTACATCATTTTGAAACGAGGAATAAGTTCAATAGATAAAAAGGTAATTGACTTTAAAATTTGATGTCAGAATTGATACAGATTTTATTTGTTAAAATTAAACACCCTGTAAATCAAAAACTATGCGTACTAAATAATTTCTGGTTACATTGTCTTAAAGAGCATTTATTTGAGAATTTGTTAAGTTTTGTAAATCTTGCTCGATTCTAAAAAACAAATGTAAAAACTTTTCCAAAACAATGCAGAATTGATAATAAAACTTTTTTCCCAATTGTAAGCAAAATTTAACTTCTTGTGGATCAAAAAGTTGTGATAATATATCATTTATGATTACACCGTCTTAATGAGCATTTAATCGAGAATCTATCAAGCTCTTGTTTGCAAATATCGCTTGATTCTAAAAGAAATTATGACGACTTTTCCAGAACATTGCAAAATTCATGCCTTAAACTTTTTATGGTTATCAGGATTTCTGAGAGGTAAACCCACCTTGATGATGATAAAAATAACTATTACTAAACAAGTATTTACATAACATCTCACATTATCACGCGTCACCTGCATAATAATTCACTAATTGTGGGTTTCCCGGAGAAAAAATTACAGAGAATTCTCAACCACAGAAAACGTGATAAAACTTTAAAAATAAATCCAACAATAATTGTTTGACGTCGGAAAATTTACCCATTTCTTATGTAAACACTCATTATCCACCAATTTCATGTACATGCACGATTCCTAAGCATTTTTATAACAATTTTAATGAGTTTCAACAGTTTTACAATTACACAATCTGTTTGATTGTATTGTAAACAACGCAAAGGAACAAAATCACCTGATTTTTGACTTATTGTTGAGTCAAATTGAAATAATTAACAATGTCCAGTATCAATGTCATGCGTAGGAGTATTGTGCGTGAAAATAAGCGAGGAAAATGTATTTGTTCTTGAATAATGCTCGCCAAATTGCCATCGCTGCGAAATTGTTGCATGAAGAGGAAACTGCAAAGGGATTGATATATTCACAGGTGGAGAGTGAAAGATTGTTGTCGGATGTTAGGTCGGTTGATAAGAGGGATGGTAAAAGGTTGAGGGGTATGAGAAAGGACAGAAAGAGTAGGAAAGGCAGGATGAGACAGTGGAAGGTAGGATTGTGAAAGCAAAGTTTTGTTTCAACGAATGTTTTCGACTTGCTGCAGATGCGAGATGCTGGCAACCCGCACGGGGATGAGGAGATGGGCAGCGGTTCCGTGGCACCGTCGATACCGACGAACAGTGAACACACTCTGCTGCAGCAGGCGCAGACATACTTCGCCGATGAGAAAGTGCAAATCCCTGAAAGTGAAGAGGTAAGTTTCTGAACCTGCATAGGGCCATTTAAACAGCGTGTATCGTTTACAATACTTAAGTAAGAGTTATTCTGATCTGCATTGGGAGCTTATTGTATAGTTAATAAAGAATACTATTATGATTTTTGTTAAAATTTATTGAATAGTTTTCAATTTATCAAGCATTTTCTAAATCAAGATTCTGCTCTATGTTTTGAATTATATACAGTTTTAACTCCTTGTATCTCTTTAAATAATTAAGTTAGGATTATTTTGTTAGTGGTGGTTTATTTTCCGATTAGTGAAGACTATTTGTTAAATTTTTTGTTTGAATTTATTGAGTAGTTTTGAAATTATCCATAATTATTAAAAAACGATTTAGTAGGTTTAATGTTTCTTATTGAATTACACTTTAACTCGTATATTTTTAATGATTTTTACATGAACTCTTTAACAACTTATAGAGACACTAACTAATTAGTCTGTCTAGTTTAATCGAAATCTGTCGTCTACTGACATCCTTTGACCCCCCACCGAAAAGAACTTTATAGTATCACATTTTTGGTCGGAGATATGTCCATTAAATAATAATTAAGTTTAACATCCTGTATCTTCCAAACTATACAAGATATCGACATGTGCTTTCCATTTTATAGATACACTTATTAAGCCTTCATAAGTATATTAAAATCACTCAAATAGAAAAATCTTCAAAAGTAAGAAATATAACTTTGGAAAAAATTCTGTGAAGGAATAACAAATTTAACATCCTGTGTCTTCCAAACTATTTAAAATAACGACTTCAGTTTTTCGAAATTTTATAGGTACACTATTTATGAATAAGTCTACCTAGTTACATTAATATCTTCCGACCACAAAAACCTCGATAAGGAAACAACAACTTCAAAGGAACTCTTTCATTGGAAGAATTTATTTGCAAAGAATATTCAACTTTAACATTGTGTACCTCTCAAAATATTGACCTAGCTGAATTTTTCACCACATGTACCTTCACTAATTAAGACTAATCCCACTAAATCCAATCAAAATTATCCCGGCGAAAACCATTTTATACTCCATTTTCATTCCAGACACGATTCAGTTTTCGAAAACTATGGGCCTTCACAGGACCTGGTTTCCTAATGTCCATCGCCTACCTCGACCCGGGCAATATCGAAAGCGATTTGCAGTCAGGCACGGTGGCACAGTACAAACTCATGTGGGTCCTTCTCTCAGCGACCGTTCTAGGCCTGCTGATGCAGCGATTATCTGCGCGATTGGGCGTTGTTAGTGGGCTGCATCTCGCTGAAATGTGCTACCGTCAGTATCGCCGGATGCCCAGGTTGATGCTGTGGATAATGGTGGAGGTAGCTGTAATCGGGTCTGATATGCAGGAAGTAATAGGGACAGCCATCGCCCTCTATCTGCTTTCCAACAAGAGCATACCCCTGTGGGTGGGTGTGTTGATCACTATCGTCGACACGTTCACCTTTCTTTTCCTGGATAAATATGGCTTGAGGAAGCTGGAGCTATTCTTCGGAGCACTGATCACTATAATGGCAGTCAGTTTTGGTTATGAGTATATTATTTCGGCGCCCCCACAGGTGGATGTCATTGAGGGGATGTTTATTCCGTGGTGTAGTAACTGTGATTCGAAGGCGTTGTTGCAAGCTGTTGGAATTGTCGGTGAGTTTTCAATTTTTATCTTTAAATCCTTATAACTTCGGAAGAAATGGAGTGGAAAATATTTTGACATGAGCTGATTCTGTATTTAATTGAGATAGATCGGTGAAATGTTGGTAATATTTCGTTGATTTGTTTAAAAGTTATGCAACTTTTAAGTTATGTTAGCGTATGTGCTGTTTTTCAAAAAAGGTCCTACTTTAACAGGCTGTATCTCCATGGAAAATTTAACTAGCCCAATTATTTCCCATCTCTCATATTGTGCAATTCATTGAGATACTCTTAGGAAAATTTGGTAAATTTTTTTAAATTAATTCATAAGTTACAGAAGTTTTAAATCAAGTTTTCTGAAAACATGAATTTCAAATCGATTGGTTTAAACTTTTATATTTGAACCTTTATAACTTCAGAATTAATCAAAATAATTGTATCTAATTGAGATCTGTTTCTGAAAATTTGATAAAATTTCTGTAATTTGTTTAAAAGTTATAAAACTTTTAAGTTAAAGTTATAAATTTTGAACAAAATCATCTTCTTAAGATTATCGCCATTAAACACCCTGTAAATCAGAGAAACGACGAGCGTTCTTGCAAATTTACAGAGTATTTAGTGGGCTATCATTTAATATAATAATTATTCATCTTCCTTTCCTAGAAACAATTTTATTGATTTTATTTTTAAATACGTTTTAAAATTTACTTGCAGGTGCTGTAATTATGCCACATAATCTCTACCTGCATTCCGCCCTTGTAAAATCACGTGATATCGATCGTACTCAACCCTCAAAGGTACGTGAAGCCAACAAATACTTCTTTATCGAGGCTTCAATCGCTCTCTTTGTGAGTTTCATCATCAACGTCTTTGTCGTTGCTGTCTTCGCACACGGTCTCTTTGGGAGGACAAACAAGGAACTTTATGATACATGCACCTTAAATCAACCAGCTTTAAATGTCACTGATATATTTCCGGTGAGTACTCAGAAAACTGTTATTAAACTTATTGTTAACCAAATGAATGATTAGAATAATGAAGATCCCGTCGAAGCAGACCTCTACAAAGGAGGCATCTTCTTGGGCTGCACCTTCGGCATGGCAGCTTTGTATATTTGGGCGGTTGGTATCCTCGCCGCTGGTCAATCGTCGACGATGACGGGCACCTATGCTGGACAGTTTACGATGGAAGGCTTCCTGAATCTGCAGTGGGCTCGGTGGAAGCGAGTGTTATTCACTCGAACGATTGCGATTGTGCCCACGTTCTGCCTCGCATTCTTCAGTCAAATCTCAGATTTGACGAATATGAACGACATCCTCAATGCTATCATGTCGCTGCAGCTTCCTTTTGCTACGATACCAACGATTGCTTTCACTAGCAATCCACAAATTATGGGCGAATTTGTTAATGGATGGTAAGAAAGCTATTTTGCACTTTTTAACTTAAACATCCTACATCTACTGTGGCGTTTCCCGCCACACTTTGGCGTGCTGAAGGTTTAGCATTTACATCTTTTCAACTACTTTTCTATAGCTCTCTTCCAACATGTGTCTCTCCAAAATTAATTCCCACTAACCAAATCTTCGTCCTAAGCTAATCCAAACTAACCAAACCCAAACTAACACGTCTTTCGCTAGCCAATTTCTTCTAGCTGGACCATTCGGTTTTTTACACCCGAGGCTGCAATGTATTTTATTTTCCTAGCCTCAGCATTTTGCCTTCTGCTCTCGCATCGACAACTTCTCTTCGGCTACCTCGCGATTGTTACTGTATTCTTTGTTGTGTGTTTGTAAACTCTACGTATTCTTGTGTTAATACACTGTCAACCGGCACCCATCACTCCACACCTCCCAAATTATTACGAACTTGTTTATTGTTATAGTATCAGCTAGTAGACCTTGAAATTCTAAACAAATCTAGGAAAATCTAGGACACCCTATATTTGTCAAACTATTAAGCAAACATTTATTATGTAAACTTTATCTTGTAGTCTACGAAATGCTCACCAAACCCTGATCATTTCTACCTACCCTATCTCATTAGAAAAACAATGGCATGACTTTGAAATGAATATTTCACTACTTTTGATTCTCTTAAAATTTTCAACTTTAAACCAATCTTCAACACCAAAACCATCCCAAATTTGGGACCTATCTTATCTTCTAGATAATTTACTCAGCTTTGAGAAACACCGTAATTAATCTTCCTGAACAAAATCTGAATGCATTTTTCAGGGTAAACAAAGTCGTGGCAACCCTACTCTCAGTGGTCGTCATCGCCATCAACACCTATTTTGTAATTGAAACAGTAAAAGCAGCTGAATTGGAATGGGCATCGCTGACGTTGATCATCCTCTTCGGTATCATCTACCTCGTCTTCTGCGCCTACCTCGTCGTCCACATGGCCATCTCGATGGGCAATACGCAGCTGATGCAGTACGACGTCGTGAAGAAATATATTGTCGCGCCGACAGACAGTGGCGCACTGACGGCCAGCCCTAGCAGCTACTCGAGGTACGATTACGCTCATTTCGAAGATGACGTGCCATCTTGATAACCACCATCTTTGATTTATCATCGACGACACCATGCACGACATGTCATACTGACTTGAATAAAAACAGTGCAAAAAAAGGAAGAAGCAAACGATATGAAACTGACTCTCATTTTTGACTTGACTTGCGCGTACCTAAAGCTTTAGCTCTCTGTTATCACTTTCTCGGTGACGAGACTTTTCAGGCTTTTTTCAGCTCTTCTCTTGATGGTCAAACGTAACGTATGTCTATGTTTCTCTCGTTTTAATAATATTTTCCTTTCAAATTGATGATTTCCTTGCAATTGTTCTATTTCTTGTAACACCCTGTAGTTTGGGAATTTATGAGTACTTGTGCTTCTGTTAGCCTCCTTAACTTCTACCGTTGTAATTAATGTTTTTCTTGTGCTTTTTATGCACGCTTGTTGTTTCATTTTGATGTTTTCTTTCTTTTTTAAATTTAACACTCTGTATCTTCTGGTAAAAGTAGGTAACCATATGTGTCAGTGTATCTTGAAGACAGTTTAACTACGTGTAATTCTACCAATTTTCGTTAAATTCTAACAATATTAATGAAAGATAGGATTAATTTTGTCAAACATGAGCAAAAATATTTTGTGAACACCCCATATCCTCTGATAGAACGTGGTAATCATAAAATGGGTTAGAATACATTGTAGATAACACACTTCAGAGTAGTTACACCAAATTTCATTAAGTTCTATGAATATTAACGAAAGTTATGATTAATATTGTCAAACATGTCAACAAATATCTCCAAAAATATTTCTACAAATTTTAACGCCCTGTGTCTTCTCAACATGACTTGCAACATTAACTCTTATGATGTCATCCTGTAGAAAATTTAATACTGATTGTGAGTAAAATTCATCAAATCTTCTAGGATATTCCCCAAGTAACACTTACTTAAAGTAAAATATCTATTTGTATCGAATTTTAAAAATATCCAAACTTGGACAGCGTTTATCAAACCCATTTCTTAGATAACCTAACCTTCTCTGACGTCACCTTGTTGGGTATTTTTTTTTGCTTACTTTCTTCGTAAATAACATGCTTCTTTCTGTGTAAATTTTAACCTCTTTATTTTCCAGCATGAAATTGAAGATGGTCGCTAAAGATGTCACTCTTCTCACATAACCTATTTTACACACGTAGCATACAAGCAACCACAACTGTACATAACCTACACAACTGATGCACGACACGATGCAATACTGTAGTTAACCTAACCGCTTCTATCTTGTACACTTTATTATAAATATTTCGTACACTACGTGACTAATGATGAATGATTAATGCAATTCTATGTCCGCTTGGCGTTAATTTCTCTCTATACGTTTATGTGCAACGAATCGCAGCACGAATAATCTGCCAGCCTTTGCCGCACCAACATCTTATACGCGATTCGATAACGATTACACCCTGTAGCATGCGTAAGTTAACCAAACTTGTGCACTACTACAAATGTTTTTGAAGTTTTATAATTTTCTATCATTTTTAGTTCGCATACGATTGGCACACTTGTAGGCGATGAAAACGATGCGAATTCGAAAGAAATGACGCGGATTAAGCGATTCTAATCCAAGCCAAAAACGACCACATACAGCGATTTCACAAACGAATCTAATCAATTTGTATAGTCATACGATATTTTAAGTATTAAAATTATGTTTACCAATTTTTGTTGATTTTTCTCATTCTATTTTTTTGAATGATTTTATCCTTTTGGTAAGGTAAGTTATAGTCGAGTTCATTTAAATTATTTTGGGAAAGTTTTGTTAAATTTGACAAGGTGGTTAAGTAATTATAAAAGATTTTTGCCGAATTCCTTGGCAATGTATCTAACTTTTGATAAACAACTGTACAGTTGTAGTTGGGATGGTAATCATACTTATTGGTAAGACAGATTATAGTCGCGTTCATTTAGAGTGGTTTGGATAAATTTGGTTAAATTTGACTAGATGGTTAAGCAATTATAACATTTTTGCTGAATTCCTTGGCAAGGTTTTTCATGAAAAGCAACTTTGACGATTTGAGACGTAATTTGGACGGTACTTTGGCAAAAATTCTGATACATTTAATCATTCAACCACCTCGTGAAATAGAGAATTGGTGACAATCTCTCAAAATTTCATTAGTCATCATATTTAAGAGATTTCCACAAAAAATAAGTATTTTTTCGTAAAAATAAATTAGGCACCCTGTATCTCACCAAATATAGTGACAATTAAATTATGTATATGCAGAATACAAAAAACAATTCAGTAGTTATGATTATTCAAAGTTTCACCAAATTCTAACGATTAGGAAAGAATTTAGACCTATTTCCTTAAAAACAAAATCAACCCAAAAATGTCATAAGGGTTTAGAGACAGAGAAAACACCATATTTTTTTGAAAATGATTTAAATAATTACAATTCTTGTCGCTTACGAAAACCAGCCAGGCCCAACCTAGCCAACGAGTATGTACAAATCTTAACGTGTCTTATAAGTCTTACAATCATTTGTAAACTAGGTTAGATCAAATTAGAGTTGAAGAAATTGAAAAATGGAACACAACAAGAGCAACGCAAATACCAGAAATTCCGTCGCATTGTCCGGTTTTGGCACTCACATCCTTCGCAGAAAAAAGAAAGTGTCACGCGAAAATCACTGATTCAAGAGTTTTTTTAAAAAATATTAAGAAATCACAGAACAACGGAGCACAAGCACTCCACACTTCATTCACACATAACCTACAACTGTAAAAGTCAACCTAAGTACACAACCCATGCCTGAAAATGAATATGGATAGGGGAGAGAGAGTGATAGAGAGGTTACGTCTTTCTAGGATAACCTAACATGTTGCCAGGTTAAAGTTACGTCGTCTTAGGTTAACCTTAAACCAATAAGGTTAAGCCTGTTTAGATTAACCCGACCTTAAACCACTGACAGTTTAAGATTATGTCTTTTTTAGGTTAATCAGTTTTAAGGTTTAACTGGGGCTATTTCGATTGCGATTCGTACGTCGGAAAAAGTTGCTCCGATTGTGGTTGTGATTACGATTATTCTGATTCCGTCCCCGTCGGTTATTGCGATTGCCCCCTTGTTGATTCGCCCCCCCACGATCGTAGAACATCTCGTCATCGTCAAAGTCACGATTCATCATGTTCATACCCTGATTGGGGTGCTGTTGGTTAGGCCCCGAGGGTCCAAAGTCGTTAAATCCTGGTTGGCCAAGTATGCCCGAGTTGGGGTTGTTGGTGCGGGGATCGAACCCCATCTGGTTAAGTTGATTCATTCCGGTAAAGTCTTGTATATGACCCGGGGCAGGTCCCAAGAGACCTTGTCCGCCTAGGCCTCCCATGTTTGGAGGCGCAACATTTAGGTTAACCCCCATGGGATTACCACCAGGTGCGCTCGCTCCTTGCATACCAGGTGCAACCCCAAGACCTTGCACCAGCATTGGATTCATCTGATTGGGCTGAGCGAAGCCAGTCAGGCTATTCAAGATGTTTAGCGCTTGTCCAGTCTGTTGTGCCGTGTGTTGCAAACCACCTTGGGGCGGTCCTAAGCCAAGATTGGTCAACATGGCAGAGATAACAGGGTCGGACATTCCAGTCTGGTCGTTGCGACTGGCGAGTTCCTGGTTGAGCATTAGTTTCTGGTTGCTTGTCAGCGATTGGTAAAACGGTGATGATTGTAAGGTGCTAAGTTGCTGCGCGTAGGTAGCTCCATCTTTCGGTGCGTCCTGCTGGGCTGCCTCTAATGCACGTTTCCGCCGTGGATCCACCCGCGGGGCCGGATTGATCGGCTTCGGCGAAGTGCCTGGAGAGGCAGGACTATCTTTCTCCTCCGTGGAAAGTCGGAAAATCTTCCGGAGACGCGGATCTCCCGATGTCTGAGCATCTGAGGCAGACAACCTAAGGCCAGTATAGTCAGGCTTGGGGATATCAACGATCCACACCTTCCACGTCATCATAGGATGGTTGTTCACACTCGCGTCGATCTCACTCGCTGGAGTGTAGTTACCCATCGACTTAAAGCTCATCCCCATGCGAAGATCAACATCAGAACGCGCTGACCGCGTAGGGTCTTCTGAAAAATGATCCGTGGTCTCCCTGGAGGAAGTATCGTAGATAGTCATCGGTTCCGGCGACTTAATCTCTTCGATAGACTGTCGTATCCTTGGATCTCGCCGTGGATCGCTTCTAGGATCACCGCGCCCTTCTCGGGGATCGCTCCTAGGGTCACCTCTACTCTCCCTTGGATCGCCCCTCCCCTCTCGGGGATCACGCTTCGTATTCTTCTCACTCTGCCCCAAGGTACTCTCCTTGATCGTTGAAAGAAGCTTGGAAACTTGCGCTATATCAAAATTGGAAAGGTCCCCAAGACGTTCCACCACAGCCGAAGGCTCCATCGTTGGTTCTGCAGGACTGTCAGTCTTCTCCTCTTTCCCCTCTACGCCTGTGTTGCCCTCTTCAATCTCGTCATCTTCATGTTCGATAGTCAATTTATTATCATCCTCGTCGTCCGAATACCAATCGATATTTTGATCCTGTTCATCCTCCTTCTCCACCTCGCTATTACCCGGAATATTCACTTGTTGCTGGTGCTGAATCCGAGCAAACAGATCGCGTTGAACCTTGGGAAGATCAAAATGAATATCGCCAGATGGCTCATCAGGCGATTGCAGCTCCAAAGGTTTGGGCACTTCCTTTCCTTCCTGTGTCTTGACTTCTTCATCTTTCTTAACTTCTTCATCGTCCATGACAATCTGTAGAGCATCCTCCTCGTCGTCGTTTGCCTGAAAAGAATAAGGACATAATTAACTTCGCTCAAACTAAACAAAAAAAAATTTGAAGAAAAACAAACGAAACAAACTACCTGCTCGTTTTTAGGCAGGTCCTGAAGATTGGGCGGTGGTATTCTCAGATCCACATCCTGTGGGACTGTAGGGAGAGCAAACTCTGTCTTTTTGTCGTCATCGACTGCGCCTTGCTCCTTAATAGCTGCTGAACAAGCGTCCATCTTGTATTTCTCTATGTCGACGGTGTTCACGCCGGGGTTGAGCATACCTAGACCGAAACCCTGTTGAAGTTGCTGCATTTGGAGAAGATTGAGTCCCTGCATTCCCTGCAGGACTGGAGGTGGTTGAGTGAAGATGCTCGGGTTGGGAATATCTGTTGGGGGCATACTGTGCAGGGAACGCATATCCACATCACCATTACTGAAAAAGAAGATCACATTGAAAATCTATTATTACAAAAAGAGATGTAAAAGGGACAGAAAATGGAACAATATTTGCAGAATATAGGGCCTAAATCCCTTGGACTACTTAAACTTGTCAAAACTACTTCGAAAAAATTAAAATATTAGAAACAAAAATGTATATTGCTAAACCCACGCGATTTTCTGCATAGCAACCAGAATTGCCCCGACAATGGTGTGTAACTAAGGCAATTGTTAGAAGCATGTCAGGTATTTCATTCATTTCTGGAACGGTGGTCCCACGCTAATGAGTAGCAGTCAGACTCGGGTTATGAGATTAGATTCATTACCAAACTTGTTTACTTCTACCAATAGACATAGACATAATCAATGGAAACAGGCCAAATTGAAGAAACAAAACAGGAGAAACTTGAGAAAGGATAAATTTTAATCTTAGGAACGCCAACAGATGGCACTAGTGCCATTACTGAAGGGAAATCGCTATTCGGGATCCGTAAGTCAGTCTCAATGGAAGAATTGCTCTCCTATTCAACTCTCGAGACAAAAGTTGTAGTGAACACAAACCTATTAATCCTCATATCCTGATCCTTAAATCCTCCCGAATTCAAGCCGAAACCAATTAATCCCTGCATAGGTGGCGCTGCCTGCATGGCAGGTGTCTCAGGTTCCGGATCCTGCCATCGCGACGGACGATTCCTCTTCTCCTTCTTCTCTTGCGCTTGCAACCCACTAAGCTGCTGTTGCTGCTGCGCCTGCAAAAGTAACTTCTGCGCGTCCACATCACGCCCATCCAGGTCCGGCTCAAACTCCTCCTTCGCGGCCAGCTCCCTACTTCCAGCCTGCATCTCCTCCTTCTCCTTCAGCTTCTTCATCTCGAGATTCTTCTGCGCTTGCGTGATCATCATGTGCGCATTCTCCCGACTCAAACGCGGAAAGTTGCCGAGAATCTCCTTCGGTGCCGTTTCAATATGTTTAAACAGAATTGCCTTGACGCTTTCAGCGAGCGGACCACCATGTGCGAACTTACAATCGTCCCCATACGGACAGGGTATACCCGTATGATAGTACTTGCAGGGAAAGTCAGAGTGCATGTACAGGCATTTGTCGCCCTTTGCACAACAGTCCAACAGGTAGAATTTGCATAGTTCGAGTTTGAGTGGTTGGACGCAGTCGTGTGAATATTGACAGTGTTCCTAAACAAAGCAAAATTCAATATTACATCAAGTTAAATATGATTTGCGTAATTTTGACTGCTTAAATGTATGAACATGGCTTTTTGAAAAATTATAATTATTAAACATTTACGACTTATAAAAGCCCCACCATTTACAAATACAAACCCATATTCTAAAAATTCATGTTTAACATCCACGGAAATGAATAAATAATTTAAATGAATTGTATTCATTTTAAAGACAGACGGTGGTGTAACTTTGCTTGCATAACTTGTTTCTGTGCAAATTTCTGAAGAAATAGAGAATAAAATAAAAACTTACATCATTGCATTTCCCTTGCAAATAATATAAACATATCCCAACATTGCGTTTACGTAGTTTCTTAAAGGGCTGCCGATTATTCTCAATTTGTCTCTCCCGGCTGCGATCTCGTCGATCTCGACGATTTTTCGCATTTTCCCGTCGCAATTCCCTCGTTAATTGCCGTCGTTTCATCTCATTTTTATCGGAAGATGCGTCTGTATCACTCGATTCACCCTCGCTGCGTCCTGCTTCCATTGGATCAGGACTTCTTCGCTCAATTTCATCTTCTGGATTCTTTGGTGAATCTTGTTTACTTCGTTTTGCCTTTAAAAATGAAAAAAAAATCAAAGATTAAAAATGCTTCCGACTCTTTCGACAATTCCCTATCGTGTAAAGGAACCAACGATAAATAGAGAATAAAGAGCTAATACTGAACAAAGGGCTTACTGATTCTTGTAAAGTACTTAATTGTGAGTACATGCATTTAGTTTTCATAAAATTTGGATCATAATTTCGTTAATTATCAGCGTTTTTTTGAAATGTTTGTAAAATTCTTTAACAAAACTTAAAATTAAAGCTTTAAAACTCGTATAAACCTAGGAATATCCTGAAATTGTTAGAAATATTAATTATTATTATCTCTATGAAATTTAATTAAGATTTGTCCTCAGAATAAAGAATTGAGAGCATTTTCTCGCAAAAAGTACAAATCCCCCAAAAAATACCATCAAGGCCAACTTTGAGGTCATATAACTTGTAAAGAAAAATAGCACGCTGCATGCTTCCTTCATAAGCTTTTAGAATATATCATTGAGAGTCTGTAAACCAAATTTTATTAAAATCGGCCGTGCCACTCAGAAATAATAGCTATTTATCAAAATAATTTCCAGAACTTAATAGAAATATCTTGTTAAACTTTAACGCCTTGAATAATGTGTAATTTTCTGATATTTAGATCGGTTTGGACATTATCTTATCTAGCTTCTAATCGTAAATATGTTGATGACACTTTGTTTAACGTTATTTTACTATAAATCTGAAATATTTGTGATATTCATAGACATAGCATAGGAAAAGCTACTGTGAGTTATTCCTCAAACAGGAAAAAGAAAAAGAGAGGAATATAAGAGGAGAAACGTAATGATAATTACAAGGATGATAAATGCGAGGAAGAGAAGTTTGCTTAGTGATAAACCTGTAAAAACATGAAAATTCATTTTTTGGTTACCTTCTTGTGTTTATCCTTCTTTTTACGTTTTCGCGCGCGTGGCATTTTCGCCTCGTCCTCGAACTTTTCCTCTTCGACAGTCGTTACTGGCGCATCTTTTTTTAACACTTTCGCCAGAGCTTTCTCCAACGATACAGCATAATCATCTACAGGTTCTTGTACATGCACTGGAAGAAGAATTAACTGATTAAAATCGATCTGAAAATGGCGCAAATTAAAAAAGAAAATGTCTGTCTTAAATCTGTCTTAAAATCATATGCAGTCAACTTGAACTGATTACTAATAATTAAATTCGTTTAAAGTTCATCAATCTATTCATAAACCCAATAAAATTAAATATAAACTAATAAAATGATTGAAAACTTGTTAAAATCGGATAAACACTACTAAAAAATGATGATAAACAGTTAAATAACAAAGAAATCGACTGAAAATCCGTTAAAACTTCTAAACGACTAAATTTTCTACAAGAATCGACGGAAAATTACCAAATAAATCTACAAATAAAGCTAAAAATGAGATTTTAAAGAAGTATTATACTTTGTTCGCGCCTGTATTTCTCCCGTTTTTCCCTCTCGAGCCTCTCCAGCTTGTGCAGTTTCATCACGCTTTTCTCAGCTTCGGTGAGGTGCTTCTTCTTGTGTTTTTCACCGCCCCCAACGGCTTTCTCCACGTCCCCTTCGCGAGCATGTCGCGTTGTCGGCGACGTTATCATTGATGCGCCACCTGCACTTCCTGACCCAGTGCCACCTCCCCCACCGGCAACGGTGGGTGAAGTTGGTGCATCCGCCTGCATTGGAGGCGGTGGCAGCTCTTCCTCATCATCATCTTCAATCTCGCCATCTTCAAGATCCTCCTCTTCGGGCGCAGCAACTACGTCCTCCTTTACGACGTCCTCGCTGGAAAACAAATCATACATATCGTCATACATCATCATATCGTACCGAATCCTGTCGTGCTATCATATTTTTAAATTTCAAATTTACCGCCACTACACTCGAACACAGATAAGTCACGTGACCTTGTCTGTGACACCGCGACGTAAAATAGCACGCTGGTTTTTGGATTTTAAACAGTTTTTCACCAGTTTCGCACGTTTTTTCCATAATTTTCGTAGGTATGAACACGTTTTCCATGGTGAATTGGTCTTTGTTTTTTCAACGCTATCAAGCTAAAAACGTTTTCGAGCATTTTCCAAACGCCTTCCGCCACGTTGTGCAACAATGTTGCACAACACGCAAAGGCTTCGTGTCATCTAGGGCGGTTTGGAAGAGCTAGAAACGTTTTTGGGAGAAAGATAAAAAGATGTGTGGGCAAACCTTGTCGTAGCTAGAGCCATTTTTTGCTAATTCGCGGCTAAAAACGCGCAAAAAGAACGTGTAATCATCAGCCAACCACACGCCCGACAGGCTTTTGTGAGAGAATAACACGCCTCGTAAACCTTCGCCCTTTTGTGTTTCCTTCAAAAAACGTGTTTTGTCAAACGCATGAAAACCTCTCTCTACGATGCAACAAGATAAAATGGCGGCCGGAAAATTTCCTCCGCAAAGCTTACGCAGGTGTTTGCTCTCTCATAAGTCACTGTGCGGACGTGGCTTTGTTTTTGTTACGACTGCGCAAGCTAAATTGCCACAGCAGCTCAAATCGCAATCATTTCGACGTGCTGTGATTTCGGTAATTGTGTTTGTTACAAATTAGCAGCCTCTAGTTGCAGCGTTAGGAAAATGTCGTATATTCGCCGTGAGCGCTGGATGCCGACTGGACGGGCGGCGGCCGCACGCGCGACTTTTATACGCGTCGACCGATTCGCTGACGTAGGCGGCTGATGCGCGTGCGTACACCACGTGACCAAACAACGAACGTACGCGAAGCCCGCCCGAGGACGCGCGAAAGCCACGACACGGCTCGTGCGCAAACAAGTGCTGTTCATGCCGTTTGTGAAAGCGACGCCATCTTGAATAACGACACCCGTTACGTGCGTAGTTTATTTATATCGAAATAAGTGTTTAAAAAATGTGTCACCGTGTAGACCTCATCGAGAGCACTATTTGTACACTGGTTTCATTAACGGGGTGAGTTCGTTTGCAGTTATTTCTTGCTTAAATTGTTTCGCGCAAATTTCGTAAAAAATCTTTCACGAAATGTACGATATTTCGTTCTGGGGGGACGTTTTGTGAATTGTTGAAAAGTATCTTACGTCATTGCTTTGTTCTGAGCGTTAATTGCACAGCTTTTTGCGTTTTTGCAACTTATTGGGGTGGCTCGTCTCGCTTCTCGCTTTCGATTGCTGTGTTTCGAGTCATGCACGTTACGTACAGCAATTACAGTGGGAGAAGTGGGGGGTCGACAAAGATGGTGGATTCAAGTTCGTAGGTATGAATGGTATGAACGCAGATGGGGATAGTAAAACCGGTCGATTAAATTCCAAGTACTCCAATGTGTGAGCATAGTAGAGGGACGTCAGTCATCTTTGTCTATTTTACGCTCGAAACAATGTTTTGGCCGCTTGCATTCACGTCAGGAATGTGATAGCAAAATGATGACGCATTGACGCTGCATATTATAACGGTTTAACTATAACTGTGGTCGGAAAGACAACAACTTTCTATTCATAGTTATTTTTGGGAGAAACGTTGGCGCCTGGCAGTTTTGTTGATATAGCGGAGATATTTATCGACTTCTGTAAACGTCTTCTGGTAGATTGATTGAGTCCTTTCATACCGAAATCGCTTCGCTCGTAAAAATTAATGGGCCCACTTGAAAATCGCAATTGTGTTCTTACCGAAAGCGATTAATTGCTCCCGCTGCACAGTAGCTGAGAACTGTGTGTACTCGTGCCGTCGGAACATTCAGGCTGCCTACAGCGATTGCTCAAAATCGCTATTTTTGCGATCTTTGATTGTATTTTTTATGTTGATAATTTTGAGTTAAACTTATTATTCCTATATTAATAGATAGGCAAATTCTTTATGAATGAATGCTCATGCTTTGTATTTCATTATCATCTTTTCACTTTTAGTTGTGTCACTTTTACTTTAACCCTATCGGAAGAGATGAGCGCAATCATGACCCTATAATAAATATATAGGCATAATCTATGTCATACTTTCTTGTAGTATCAAATTTATTGTCGAATGTTTGGTGTAGTCATTTTTTTCGATGTTTTGTCAAGATTTTGGTCGTGTCGCATAAATTGCAAAAGTATCGGTTTTGAGCAATCGCGGCTGCCCAGCTGTGCTCGAACTGCCAAAACCTACTAATTCGGTATGTTAACACCACTTGATTTGTTTTTTTTTTATATTTATGATATAATTATACAATTAATGTATATATTACGAGATAGGCCATTTAATAATGTATGTATTGGCGTTTCTAATCAAGTTGTATGACTTTAACTTTAACCCTATTTTAAGGGATGAAGCCGGATAGACTATGAAACAAATTTAGGCTTATTCTCTGTTTTATCTACTATCTAGTACTACCAAATTGTTGCCATCCGTGTTGTGCAAAGCCTCTTTTTCGACCTTTTCTGTGGTGCACTGTGAGGCAGCCAGCTCTCAGCTACTGTGCCCTGCCCACAGGCATGTTCAAGCTCGTGTTTTTAACCATTGATGTGAATGTGGGCGAATGTTTTATTCTCCAAACATATGTATAATCAAGGGATGTATGGCTTCAAATATTTGTTACATATCTTTGCATTTTGGTTGAATATTTGACATATTGGAAGATTTTTTTTCACCTTAATTGATTGTAGTTATCGTTTTCGATATTTGTATTTAAAATAGATGTTTATGTTCTCAATCCCAGGACTAGAAGTCGAGGGTTAATGGCATCGTTACATCGTGGTAATGTTACTTTAATAACATTAATTACTTTACTTTAGTGGTACTTTAGAATTGGTTTTCAAAAGATATTATTTCCTTGTCCTCTATTAAAACAATAATTTATCTGTTACGCCGATTTATGCAAATTTTACCATTTTACCATAAAAATTTCAAGGCTCTTTCATTATCAAACATTCATTTGTTTTTCTAATGCATTCCAAACCATGGGTGCTATGCAAACGCAGAAACAAACCCGCGATTTTAATGCTGCGATCAACTCTGATAATGAGAAACACGTAAAACGCATACTGTGAAACTGGTTTGCACTTTACTTAATTGCCATCGACCATTACGGAGATAAATCACTTTAAATCGTGCATCATCTCTAGGAGTTTTGCTCTGTCTTTGCGTGTGTTTTCTTTCTATTCTGTTTACTCACGTTCACGTCAGATCATGCCTGAGAGTTGTTTAATCGGTGTTTTGCATTAGTGGACTGTGGTATAATGTGTACGAAGGATAGTATAATTTTACACAATTTCATACTATTTCTCGTGGTAATTGTGTCTTTTTTGGAATCTGTGTGTAAGGGTGTGATTTTGGAAAGCCCTTGCCCCAATGTGCTAAAGTATCTGCCGTTGGAGGCGGCTGACGAGGGCACGTGGACGGCAGAAATTCAGCTTTCAAGCGAGGATGATCTTCAGGGAGTGTGGTTGCATGTTGTTCTGGATAAAAAGGCCCATACCTTGCTGGTAACTTAAAAATTTTGATATTTAAGGTTAAATTTGTATTTTCAGAGTGAATTGGATAAGCTTGTGTCAGGTAAGTACGTATGAAGACAGACCAGGTTTAAAGTTTCAGGTTAAGTAGATTAGGCCAAGTCAGATTAAATCTGCGTGGGTCCAAGTCGGGTACAATCAGATTAGATCAGATTAGGTAAGGTTAATGTCAGGTTAGATTTGGACAATTAGATAGTTAAATTGTGAAACAACATTGGAATTAATTATTTTCAGAATTGGTTTGGAGAATCAACCACACTTGACAACATCGAGTACGCCATCAGGAAACCGGAATACAAGTTATCGGCAGGACCCAGCATTATCATAAAAATTCGAGCTAACTACAATGCAGCTGACGCACCACCAATGGTAAGACGTCTCAGGCTGAATGGAAGGACAATCTGTGCAGATGACGCACCTACGAGGACCACCGAAACTCCTCAGCCTTTCATCAGTTTGAATAAACCGATCAAGTCTACCAAAGTTGAAGATATTGACGATGGCTTGATTGCTTCTTCTACGGTTACTCTCAGATCTAAGGTAACTTCTTCTAGTACTCAAGGTACCACCACTCCTATACGAACCACAACAACAAAGAAGCCTACAACACCACAGCAAAAGGAGAAGCTTTCTGAGGAGGTTTATTCGGAAGAAGACTTCTTTACTGGGGATTTAACGCATATTGTTGCGGGGCCGGTCAGTACCGGAAGAAGATCTGGATCGGAGCGGGGTAGACCTAGACTGGGACCAAGTGCGGAAGTGCCCTGTGGTGTTCCCGTCAAACGTGTGGTTCCTTTGATCACACATGGCAGACCTGCTCTTGAAGGTTAGATATATTTGTAAAAGTTACGAATGTATATGAAGTTGAATTTCTTTAGGTGCATGGCCTTGGCACATCGCAATTTACACCCTTAAAGTTCTGCAACTGCGTTACAACTGTGGAGGGTCGCTGCTCACGCGTTATCATGTGATAACAGCAGCGCATTGCGTGGCACGTCCACGGTCTTCCCAACCTGCTGACGCCGATGCCTTCCTCGTCCATTTGGGCCGCACTCAGTTAACACGCTTCAATCGTGGACTACAGCAACGCCAACTTGATTCTATTCTAATCCATCCCCTGTATAACCATAGCAACTACAGAAACGACCTTGCCATTTTAACCTTGTCCGATCCAGCTGACTATACCGACTATGTCCGCCCCATTTGTCTTACCTCCGACTCGTTCGATTACAACCTGACTCATCAGTTGGGCACTGTCGTCGGCTGGGGTTTTGATCAGCATAATAATATTACGGAATTGCTTCAGGAGACCGAAATGCCTGTGGTGGACCTCCTTACATGCATCTTTTCAGAACCTGATGTTTACAGTAAGCTGGCGTCGATGAATAATTTCTGTGCAGGTTTCAAGAATGGGACATCGGTCTGTAATGGCGATTCGGGTGGTGGGATGTTCTTTGAACGTCAAGCGCCTGAAGGGGAATCAGGTGGAGAGGATGGGAAGAGATGGGAGTTGAGAGGGATGGTTTCATTCTCAGTAGCGAGTCGGAATGATTTGTGTAATCCGCATGCGTTTGCGGTGTTTACAGATATTTTAAAATATCGTACGTGGATTAAACAACAGATTAAACATCCAAAGAGTTGAAACGCATTCTATGCGGAACACATTTTAATACATTCCCTTGGAAATGATAAGAAGTGATAAGATTTAGTGATATATTACAAATATTATTGTATTTATTTGTTTAAACCTGTATGATGTTAATAAAGATTAGAAATTTTACATTATTTATTAACGAAAGATTATATATGGGCAAAGCTGTCGAACATCGCTGTATTAGGTTGTGAGCTCCCTCCGGAACTGATTGTCTACTTGAATTATTATGAGGCCTATGTCGAAATGAAGAATCACAATACAAAGTTATTTGCCCTGCCCTTAAACGAAAATACACAGACTGGAGTCTATCTTTTATTTTTTTGCCTCCTCTGTTGCTGTATCGCAATAATTTATAATAATCTTTTATGTGCAGAAACTTGTTTGTCAACACCAGAAGCAAAGATTCGTTCCCTGACTTTCCGTTTACGGCAGGTTTCACATTTATTAATATCCATCAACATATAAATAAGTTATCCACATTTTTTCAAAACATTCATTCCTCCTCGATATCGATAAAAGGAATACTCGTAAAAGTTTGAACAAATTCTGTGGTAATCTCCTCAGTTGTTGTCACATCTGTATAACCAAAGCGTGGTTGAATCGCACTTGGATCATAATTTCTCTTAAGCATTTCCGGACATTTTTGCACTCCATTTACAAAGATTTTAACAATCTGTGGTGTTTGATCAGCTCCATTGTATCGAATATGAAAACTCAACTCCTTATTCTTCTCTGGAGTATAACCAAAGTCTTCAAGGAGATAGTCTTGGTTATTTTTCGTTGACATAACCCCAAAATTATTCTTAAAAATAATCCAAAATTATTATAACCTCAATTTGCTCAAGAAAAATATTACCGTTATTAAATTGATTTTACTATCCAAATGTATGGCTATGAATAGCCCGAGGTTATCAGACGTGAGCTTAGGTTTCAATATGGCACCCCATGTGCCTACGTCGATTGAGGTTGGAATTATTGATACTAATTGTGGACAAGGTGATGTTACTTCTTGTTGTACAGACAAAAATGTTGATAGTAATACGAAGAAGACACTTAATTGTTTTTTTCTTGATGGTAGCATTATATAAAGAACACAAAAACGTTGTTCGCTCGTTGGATGTTGTTTTTCAACTAACAATTACAATTTACGGTTAATTGACATTAGTTAATTAATTATAAAACCATTTTAAAGTATAATGAACATTGCTTGAAGGTCAGGTTGATACATTGTTGATACATACGTTGATACATACGTTCTTCATTGAATCAAATTGTAAGTGTTAATAACGATTATTTGGTATTTACTACAAAAAAATGCGTTATGTTTAAATAAAAATTTACAAAAATATTAGTATAGAAACTCATATAATGGTTACAAAATGAATTCTTACCGATTAATTTTACTGCTTTTTGACCGAAACAAGAAAGCAATCTTTATTAATTGGTACAAATTCCATTAAAATCCAATAAAAAATACTTTTCTCTACAAATTTATTGAGTAAGCAATGCGTTACATTAATTATAACTATAATAATGACTTAAACACACAATTTTAAGAAAAACAAGCCTATTTTTCATTGATTTAATGACAAATAACGTATCTTCCTTTCAATATTCTTCTCATTAAAACTCTTCTGCCTTCAGGTGTGCTCATCCTCGCCTTGTATCCGTGTCTTTTGATTCTTTTCCTTTCTGAAGGTCTTGGGAAATGACAACGTATCGCCGTACGAATGCTTTGACCAAAGAAACCGAAGTAATTCACAGCTTCGCTCATTGCTCCATTGAGAGCGGTAATGGAAGGTAGAATTGCAGGTTTTGGGGCGTTTAACGCCATTGAACCTGCCCTAAAGTTTTAAATATCAATTAAAAGCCGTTTAAGAACGTGTACAATATTGATTACCTCAAGAAATTTGGTAGAACTCGTTGTAGAATCGACATTTTCTAAGCGTATCCTTAGGTTTTCTATTGTCAAGTACGTTTTAGAAGGTTATGTAGAATTTAATGAAAATGTTACAACAAGCGACATCTATTAGTGCATGGATAAAGGGATTTATTTAAACCATACACTAATGACGGATAGAGGGTGTTTAAGGTGGTAAATTCAAACTGGCGGCACTTATATTTTCCTTTTTTTTTTTTTCTAATTGCTCGCTTTTTTTCCATTCTCTGCTTTTGTTTGCTCACTTTTTTCCTTCCCGCCTTTTTCCTTGGCGCCTTTTTGCAGAAATTAAAATCATGTACATATATGATTAAAATTGTACACCTAGATACATCTATTAGCGAATGAAATAGTGTTTTAACGAAAAAGTCCAATAGAGGGTGCTTAAGGCGGCAAAGTTAAATTGAAATATTTTATGGCGGGAAATTCGAAGTGGCGGCACTTACGAAAATCAATTATTAGCAATTTAAGGAAATTCTATATGTCACTTTTCCATACACTGATAAAAAGTACTAGAGCAAGGCATATTTAAGTCAACAAAGCAAAAAAGAAAACACTCACACAAAAGATCATGCTAGAGTAACAAGTTGCAAGTGCATTGATGGCCCGTATTTTCTGCGATATTAACAAAAATTTGCAATGTTTGGTATATTTGCATACGTTTAAACCCACTCAAACTAAGTCAGCAGGTAGGCTTAAATATGCAAGACTGGAGGTTATTCGTCTGCACACGCATCCTCATGATCAAAAGCTATTTGTGAATATTTCGTGGCCGACGCGCATCGTCGTGGTCAAACCAGTTTCGGATAATAAACTTGACTTAAGTTGGACTTGACTTAAGTTGAAGGCAAGTCCATGTTTACCAAGTTTGCCAACCGCAACACACACACACACAAACATATACAAATTGATACAAAATTTGTTGAGTTGAGGATAAACGAATCTCACAGTCAGTCGTATACAATCGTGTGTGAAGTAAAGTGTACTTAACTCAAGCCAGTCAAGATTTATTAGATGACTTAAGTATTTTTGTATTGTTGTTATTAATAGAGCATTCATTTTAAGTGACTGCGATTACACGCATTACCAGGATAAATAATTAGAGATAATTGAATAGTAACTAACTAACTCAAGTAACGTCACAATAAACATAAACTTAAGGTGAGGAAGGTGAAGAGTAAAACAAGTTTTGAGGATTAAAATTGTCTGTGGTCACGTTGAGAATGTTTCAAATTTTATTCGGTGAGTAACATTAATGAATTTTCTAGATTCGACTCAAGTAAAGTAAACTCACTTGAGTTTACTTGAGCTGCAGGGGAAAATGATAATTAAATGCAAATCGTAAAGTAATTCGAAAAAGTAAAGGTATATCTTTAAAAGCTTGTTGTTTTAAGGGTGAACTTCATTCACCTGCTTAAAAAGATATGATTTTTACAATTTATTTTCTCTCATACAATAAATCGAAACTCTCTTAATTTGTCATGACATTTGGCATTATTCAGAAGGATAGCGAAACGACATTTAAGCTAAAGTAAATTTCACTTAAACCATGTTCAGTGAAAAATTGTTAATTTGTCGAATTATTAAAGATACATCAAATAAACTGTATTCAGTACCTGATGATACCGCATATGCGAAATACGTATTGTACGATTTATATAAACAAGTAAAACATCTAAAGTATTAAGTGACTTAAAGTTTCTAACTATTGCAAACATGTTTATTCAATAACAGAAGACTCCATTAACTATATAAAGATAAATCGGTAAATTACTTTTTATGTTTTAAAAATACTAAATTTTTTCAAATTATGATAAATATAAGTACAATCTGTTGTGGTGCCCAACATTGTCGAAGATCGGAGTCTTTTACTATATATGAATTGTTGCTTCGTGAAACACTTACAATTAGCAACACGACGAAGAATTGGGCTACTTTAGCTTAACATAACGTTGATGTTAATTTTCGAATTACAAACTCTGCCCATCTAATCACGTTGGCTCTTTACAACACTAGCATGGGGATGAAAATTACTATTATACGAACGTATCTGAATTTTGTGTGCGGGTGGCATTCTCGCGTTGCAGATAGCGTTGCAAGAGATAACTAATTGAAGTACAAGTGTGTGGCGGTCCATGCCACACATTAGCATGCGTTAGTTTTTATATATCTTCTAGTATTTTTCTACTGTCTATTCTCTCAATTTCAGCTCAAACACATCTGTTTCTATTCTCTGTATGTCTTCCCAACACAGATATATCTTTCTCTGCAACCCTAGCGCTCTCTCTCTCTCTCTCTCTCTCTCTCTCTCTCTGTGTTACTTATACTATCGCTCTTTCTTTAATGCACCCTCGAGGTCTTTATATTTCTTTACTCGAGTTTTCTGCTTCGTCTTTCCATTGTTCACTATTTGACTTACTTGTATGATAATAAATCTATTTGTTATTCTTAATTCAATTGCTTCATTCACGCAATCGACTCTGTACCCCACAAGCGTATTTTTGAAAACTAACAATTGTCTGAATTTCTGTAAGGTCGAGAGCCGTAAAAAAACCTTTTAACTTTCTCTAACATTACAATAAGAATCAAAACCTTAACTTGCAATACATAAAATACGATTTCTTTGAAATGTTTAAAAACCCTAGTTTGAAGCACACAAAGAGATAACATTGGCACAAGTCACAATATTATACATTCAAAACCATCACAATATCAAAGAACAAACAGGTACACTACAAATCCATGGCTTAAGTATTTTTTTCTTAAATAAAGTCTATTAATATAAGTAGACTTTCTTAAGTTGTCTTTCTCTAGAACAGCATAAAATGAGTAATATTTAAATTAAAAATCACTTTTGTACTTCACAAATACAATGTTTCTAAAAATCTTGATGAATAAGCCTGGTATTTCCTGGAAGTAGAAATCCATTCCTATCCTGCAAGCAGCTCATCAATTAATGAATATTCCTTGATAAGATGTAAATTAACAACAACAAAAAAACATCGATTGTTTACTTAGAATTTCGAGCATATTAATAACTTAAATCGTTTATCTTTGGATTTTTTCGAGTGTCATCATTGTCAAATACGACGTAAACAAATAATTCAACAATTTAATAACAATTAGGCAATCCGCGACTAGTTTACCGACGATTAGTGGCACCATTTTCACTAATGACAATTCGACGTGACTAGCTACAACAGAAGTCACATTCAAATACAATCTAATAATCTTTAAATACCTTCGTAATCTTCAAAACTTCTAAGTCTAGATCATTCAAGTTGAATTATAATTTCACAGTTACTAAAATTGAGTTAAATTTTCATTTTCCCAAGTTATTTTCTCATTTGAGGACTTTTTTTTTGTTTGCTTATGTTAGTTAACGTCTGGGAGCTTAAGATAGAATTAGTGGCATTTACATCGATTAGATGTAAGTATGGTGATTTATTACGCTTTAATTGTTTGTAATCGAATTGTTTGTTGTGGTTTTACACGATTGCAAATTGCGTATTATTCAGCAATTCCAAATAATAATAACAATGTCCTTGGCATTGACCGTGACTTAAGACGATGTTTACCGTTGCGAATTAGTATTTCATTGTTAATTATCAATTAAATATTCATAAATTATCTGATTATGTGATGGTATCAAATGATGAACATTGTTGAATAGTTGTACAAAGGGGGAAGGAAAAAAAGGCGCGAACGGAAAAAGACGGGAAAGAAAAAGGCAGGAAATAAAAAAGGCGGGAAAGAAAAAAGGTGGGAAAGAAAAACGGCGGGAACGAAAAACGGCGGGAACGAAAAAAGGCGGGAAAGAAAAAAGAGGCGGAAAAGAAAAAAGAGGCGGGAACGAAAAAATGCGGGAAAGAAAAAAAGGCGGAAAAGGAAAAAAAGCGGGAACGAAAAAAAGGCGGGAACGAAAAAAAGGGCGGGAACGAATAAAGGCGAGAAATAAATATGGTGGGAAAGAAAAACGACGGGAAGTCTCGTCCGCTTAACTACACTTACTTAAATGATGTTAAGTTTTTTTAAAATGACTTTAAAATGTATAGTAGACTTAAATATTTTTTACTTAATTCTAGCAGACTTAAAAATATACTTATGTGTATCTCTTAAAATTGACATTTTTTTGTAGATTGACGAAATCTTTCCCTAACTCAAGATGAATTTATTAACTCTAGGAGTGACTTCAATTGTAGTCGTGTTGAGCCTACTTACACGAAGCCACGCCCAAGAGCTATGGGTTTCACCCTGTCCCCGCCTCTTTTCCTACGAGCCGCCGAAAGAAAACGACCGATGGTTCGGCGTCGTGACGCTGATTAGTGAGACGGATTTGAAAGGGGTGTGGCTTCGTGTGGCGTTCGATCGTCCTTCAATCCAACTGGGCGTAAGTAGACGTGAATAATGTTTGAATGTTTAGATTTATTGCCAGTTAATTTGATTTATATTACAATTTAATCAATACAGAATTGGTTTGGCGAGATAAGAACGTCGGATAATATGGAGTATCTGATTCACAATCGCAATCATGAGTTGAAAGCCAACATGCCGTACGCCCTTCGCTTTTATATCAAGTACAATCCGGGCGAGACTCCGCCCCAGTTAACTGGGATCCGCCTCAATGCACGCCCCGTCTGTCCAGAGGGACAGACGACCACGCCTGCTGCGATTACAGGGGGTTTTCAACTCATCACGAGTGCCCCGGATGGGAAGAATCCCCTTGGGGGGATTTCGCAGGTTTCCGTTTCGACCACGCCCACGCCGTCTACGACTACGCAGAGGCGTGATGGGGGACAAACATTGTAAGTTCAGTTGATTAAAATAAAAATAAATTATGATAAAAAATTTTAAATTTTAAAAAACTAGTTCACGCCCTGGCGGTGGATGGTCACGCCCCCAACCCTCCTCCTCAGAGGATGACGACGACGACGTATTCCAGGGTGATTTTCAATTGATCAGTCGCCCTCATTTACGTCCACAGGCGGAGCCGGAGTGTGGCACAGTTGTGGTAAGTCTATTTTCTATACATATATTCGCTGACTATGCGTATCGACCAATAGCGTAACGGTATCATTAAAACTCCGCCTCCTTGGCTGTCTGTCCACAGATGGCGCACGCACGGCGCACGCGACGCGACGCTTGGGGAGGCGGAGGCGCGCATACTAACCGCCGGCAAACACGCTTTCAGCATAGCGACGACTATCACGACCACGCGCATAATATTCACCAGGCGATTGGCCAAACGCCCAACTTTCCCCAAATCGAGTACTTTCAAATTCAGCAGGGCGTGGAGGTGCCCACCGTGCAATTTTGGGGTTTGCGTGATTGGATATTAAATTTTTTAAGTCAAAAATATCAGCCACATGGGCAAACGATCTCGCCCGAATCTTTTACTCCGCCCCAAAATGGCGATTCGTTCACAACCTCTCCACCTGCTCCTGAATTTACATCAACAAAAAATCCAACCACACCTTCTGAAATTTTAACCACGCCGACAAAATTCTCAACCACGCCCTCCGAAATTTTAACCACGGCCCGACCAATTGTGCCCTACGTGGGCGGACCGAATGACATTGCTGAGTTTAATCATACACATTTTAACCAACTCACGCCCATACCGATGAATCCTGATCAGGAAGTGCTTCTAGCCAATCGTAGCATGTTTGGTAGTCAGGGTATTGCAACTTTGGAGGTAAACTTCTCTAACCTTTAAACCGTTTACTCAAAGAAACGTCTTCAGAAAAAATATTCGTCTCGAATTTAAGAAAAATATATTATTTTTCAGCAACAACCACGCCCTCTAATCACATTCGGCCAATCAACCAAAGAGGGGGAGTTTCCATGGCATGTCGCTCTCTACCACGAGCGTGGCGCCGACCTGCAGTATATCTGCGGTGCGTCGTTGATCTCGCGCTCGCACGTAATCACAGTGGCGCATTGCGTGACGCGCCGTCGTTCAGCCACGCCCCTCAATCCCGATTCACTCGTCGTCTATCTGGGTAAATACTACCTGAAAAAGTGGGGCAACCCAGGCATACAGGATAGTCAAGTGTCGGCCATCATACCACATCCGGAATACAATTCGCAGACGTACGCCAACGATATCGCCCTTCTTCGACTGACAAACTCGGTAACTTTCACCGATTACGTGAGGCCTATTTGTCTGTGGGGAGATGGGAATGACTTAAGTAATGTTTTAGATAAACCTGGTAAGTTTAATAGTTCGTTTTCTTACGCATCACCTAAGCAAGTGATTAAGATTAAGTTTCATAGTTGTCGTTTTCGCTGGATATCAGGTCGGATTGTTTCCTTTATTATTATTTTCTTCTTTTGACAGTGATGATTAACTAGCGCTTTTTAGACCGTTCCGTCTAATATCTTCAGCGGTAAACAAATTTATTTGTAGCGCGGTATTTATTCGCTTCCGCGACATTCTATGTGCGTTACACAAATACAATCACTTGATTGTATGTTTAAATTAACGGATTTAATTATTAAATTAACTTCGAAAAGCTACATAACCTTAAGAAAACAAAAATGGTTTACTTCATTGCTTTTACAGGAACTGTCGTTGGTTGGGGCTTTGACCACACCGGAAAAGTAACAGAAGAACTGACTCAAGCAAAAATGCCTGTCGTTACAAAGGAGACGTGCATCTACTCCTTTCCTGACTTCTTCTCACGTTTCACCACGAGCAAAACTTACTGTGCTGGCTTCCGAAATGGTAAACAAATAAATTCTTTATTTAGCTTAAACGTGAGATAACCTCAACTTAAATTTGACCTTAACACGTTAACCTGAATATAAAACTCTCACTAACTTGACATCAACCTTCTATGCAACAACAAGTAAAATCTTAACCTAAAACAGCTGAAACTCCAAAAACATAACCTGCACATTTTCATCACAGGCACATCGGTGTGTAATGGTGACTCTGGCGGTGGCATGGTCTTCCCGAAGCCAACCTCCACGCCAGGACGTGAAGTATGGCAACTTCGTGGCCTCGTCAGCATAAGCGTAGCCCTTCAGAATCAGTTCAAGTGTGACTCGTCGCACTATGTCGTCTTCACAGACGTCGCCAAGTATTTGGACTGGATACACGCATCGATGAGAAACTAAAATAGACACTAATCATCAATTTTGCGTACTCTATAAATATATTTTTACATATTTTACAAAGTTTATAAACTTATACAACTCTTCAACAATAGATACATATTGAATCTATTTCAATATGAATCAACTCAACCACAACATGTATCAACTATTTTACATGAGTCGGGTCTGGTTCATTTCGACAAATAACCGAAATCCGTCTGTTTTTCTCAACTTTTTGACCATTGAAGAAACTCTCATCGTTGCGAAGAATCTCATGGGTGTAGTTAAAACGTGCGGGGCCATTCATGATGTACAATGACCGACGTTTCAAGAAGACGTCCATCGACAGATTATTACGTTTCTCGTCTGTCAGACGCATTACTGAATCACTAAGGAGGCTTAAACCTGCGATTGTATCACCACAAAACTGGAAAACCACAAATTTAATGTTATCATTAACTCCAACTACGTTTAGTGAAGTTATTAAATTTGGCAGTAACAGTTTCATCTGACAAAGTCTAATGGTTTAAAATAGTATAAACTCACCCTAACGGCATCAATATGTGGTTTAATATAACCTTTAGCATCCAAATCAAGAATATGGACGAATTTAAGTTGCCCAACATTCGGTGGAAACGCCAATTTTCGCACTCTGGACAAAATTTCTTCATTCTCAGGCTTCCATTTCAATCTCTCTGTTTCTCTGTAGCCATGAATAGCCTTTAAACAATCACAAACAATAATTTGCTCGAATTTTCGAAGTATTTCTTGTAACAAACAATTGAACTTACATCATCCCAATGATCAAATTCATATCGCATTCGCTTTAAATAAGGCTCTATCTCAGCCAAAATCAACGCCTCTTCCTTCTCAGATAGGAAATCTTCATGTAGAATCATAGATTTCACAAGGGATTCCACTTCTTTAGGCTCGGATTGCATATCATCAGAAAGTTGAAGATATTTCGGTAAATCTATTTCTAAAATCAACAAAAATCTCTTTAAATTTCAAACCAACTCTTACTATCACACATTTACGATAAATAATAGAGTTATTTGTAATATTTAACAAGAAAAACACTAAAAATGACGATAGCAAACAAAAAAAAAGTTATTATAAAACATACCTATTTTATTTTCACTTGTCTCGGTTCTTGCTTGCAAAAAACAACTCCTACGTCCTAATAAATTGAATAAATTTATAGCTAAAGGCTGTAGGGTGGAAATCTTTGACCGTGGGAACATTTTCTTGTTGTCTTTCCAATGAATTTTTCGAAGAAAATTATGAAATCTGATTTAAATTTTTGGAATACTTCAAAAATTTGAGGTTAGACTTGCCTATGAAGAATTTCTCTGCATTTTTTGGAATTTCAAGCGAAAATTATAGGAAAACACTTGTAATTCGGGAAGTTATAATTAATTAATACAATTTTAACGTCTGCTTTGTATTATAATCAAGTTTATAAATATTTATTTCAAAATTTGAGTTTTAAATTGCATAATAGATGGCTGTAATCAATATTTCAAATACTGTTTAGCGAATATCTTACTTAAAAGTTAAGTAAACTGCTCCTAAAAGACGTTTAGCATTTAAAAATAGCCTGGACTATGTTGAAATTAAGATTTTAGTGTGAAATTATTAGATTATAAAAAAATATTTATTTTTGGCAACGTAATTGATTTGGCAGCATTCTAACCTCAAATATTTGAATCATCCGTTACAATCTTAACAATTTGTCTTTAGCGCATTGTTTTTGTAAATAATTCTTAATTATTTTGTGTAATTGTGTAAAGAACGTGTTTATAATTAGGTAATAATGTCTTCCACGTCTGGAACTACGATTTACGAGCATCAACATAGTGTTTCTGTGCTTTTTGAAGCGATTCCTGCCGCTACCAGAAGTGTACTTATAAAAATGCTTAAATTTTACAATAATAAGCTGGTAAGTATGTGGGACTAAGTAAAACTATGTGTAGATTTTTGGATTTGATGTTTTGCATTAGTTTATGGCTGATTTGAGTTTTTAGGTGATTAAAGTGCAAGAAATTGATAATTATAATTTCAACTACACCGGTGAAATTAATCATGAAACATTCACACGGATGAAAGCAGAGCAAAGCTTAGAGATCGACTTCGGTGAATTACATTCACAAATTGTGGATTTGTTTAAGGATACATTAGAACAAAACATGTAAGTTCCTTTTTTTCGAGGTTATTTTTATGGAATTTAGTTACAGTTATTGTTTATCACAAATTTAGAAACAAACAATTTTTGTTTGTCACTTGTTTACTTACAAACTATTTCTGGTTTGCACTAGGTTAGTTTAAAAAAATGTAGGTTAATGTTAAGGAGGTTAAATATTTTTAGGTTTCTACGCCTAGAAGCAAATAATACAAGTTGTAAACTAATATTTTATGAAAAGTCACGTTTGAAATCGTTAATATTCCTAACAATCGACTTGGTAGTCACGAATCAAGGTGAAATAATCGAGGAAATGGCTAAAAACTTGGAAAAGTACAAAGAGGCAAACACCACCCTCAACTACCAGCTGAACAACACAAAAGTTCGTTTAACCGAGTTACAAAACGTACTGAAAACAACAAATTTGGAGAAATTACGGCTTGAAGCGCACTGTCGAGAACAGCTTACACTTGTTGCAAACAAATTTACGACTTCTTTCAACGCAGTCGAAGGGAGAGTCGTTGAAAAGGTATCACATCTTGGACGAAGACATGTTAAGCTGCAGAATGATATGTCCATCTTGAAGAATGAAAATCGGCTGAAATGTGAGTCGAATGCACGTCTTTTAACAACTTTACACTCGCTAAGGTTGGAAAACGAGCGAAATCTGAAATTGATTGATGACTATCGAATGGAGGTTGATCATCTACGATTGGTGAAGGGCAACGGGGATGAGGAAATCTCAGCAGTACGGCATCAACTTCAAGGCAAGAGTGTGCTGTGTGAGGAACAACAGCAGAATATCGTGAGTTTATTTTCATTATACATCGAAATTTCGATGCTTTTCTAATAATGTATTGAATATTATTGTTAAAAGAAGCATGTTATTCGGCGTGATTACGAAAGGTAAGCACTTCATTGCCATGATTACACATTCTTTTGAAAGAGTATAGACAGCTTGTTACTAGAGTTATGAGAAACAAAAGTAGTTTATTATATTAGTTATAAAAAATTCGAGAACATGTATTCCGTGAAAAAATGACTTGGTTAGTATTAGAATATATTTTATTCTGTTCAGGACGTATTAAAACGTGATCTACAAGAAGCCACGCTAATAATTGCCCAAAAAACGCAACAACACGATGAAATCGCCAAGGATTTGGTGCAAGCGAATTCAATGCTGGTAAATTTCAACAATCAGTACGATGATCTTGCAAAAGAAGTAAATATTCCTTTGATTAATGAGTATTTTTCAAATAAAGTTTCAACATTTTATGATTCTTAGTATGACTCTATCAAAACAAGTCTGGAAAATCGGGAACAACTCATACAATCCCTTCAAAATGAGGTGAAAGGTCAGGAGAGTGATCTACAAGCATATAAGGCTGAGTATGGACCGGAACGTGTGCAAATCTTGCAGAATGAAATATTTTTGGCGAGGAAAACGCATCAGGAGGTAGATAAGCAGTACAAGGAAGCAATAAAATGTAAGTTTTTTTTAAATTTTAAAGTCAAATTTCTATTCGCGCGCTTGACTACTAATATAAAAAAAAAAT
>JAODAC010012002.1:4808-24808 GCA_027575185.1 Mimaenictus wilsoni | reverse complement strand
CATTGAACAATCAAATATTGATGTTCGCGCGTATCGCGTCTTTTAACCTGCTTGCGCCACGATCTTAAGGGAACAAGCGCGCAAGTAGAAGGCGCGCACGACGCACTTCGCACCAAACGACGCTGAGTAACGTCGCGCAGTTGCAACCTCGACTCGTTATCATGGCGCACAGGGCGCCAAATTCAAAAATTTGATGGCCAGCAGAATCAGAGCATCACAGCGCTGAACAATCGATGTTAATAAAAAACGGCAGTTAATTATTAATAGTGATTAGTATGCACATCGCATATTTTCTATAGTATTGATCATGAAAGATTAGTTAATTATGACAATATGTTAATGATGTACAATATAAAGTAGTGGCATAATTATTCATTGTTTCTGTTGATATCCAATATTTATTTTCCGCACGAATAATTTCGAATTAAACACACGATAATTTATACATTATGCTCGCGAAGCATGAAAAGTTGCTTCTAATTAAACGTTAAACAGGTACGTGCTGAATTTCGTAAATATTTAAACGAGACTACTAAATTTGGATAGTCTAAAAATAAAATTGAACATTTCAAAATTAAATTCCTTGGATATAAAATCACTTCCTATTTTATAATAGGAAGACTGATTATATAGTATTGTAATTAGACAAGAGGCTATCAAGAAATGTTAATGAAATTAAAAACGAAGTCACCGCCGTGAAAACGTTTGTAGCACATTGCCGTGACCAGGATTCGAACCTGGGTTACTACGGCCACAACGTAGGGTCCTAACCACTAGACGATCACGGCTACTGGAGATGCGATTAATGAACGTTTTTTTTAATTAAATTTAATTTCCCTGCAGTGCAGTTACGAGTTGCGATTCCTTTACTTTTTTATCTTTGTTGACAAATACAGTCTAAGGAAAATATTTACAATAAATAAAGCTTAAACTCTTTAAACACAATTAAATGAATTTATATAAATGTAATGTTCGTTTAATATTTAATGCATGTGCATGTTTCTTTACAATAACAAGCATGTTTCTTTAAGAATAATAAAAAAGTGAGGCAACAAAGGCGACTAATTGAAATTGAAAAATTATAATCTTGTTACCACGATATGAGGCTGCAATTAAACTTTTTTTATTTACTCCTAGCAGTACTGCGATAACGACACAATTTATGTTTAATTACGTTTCTACCAAAATTGTTGGCGCGCTTACAAGTTTCAAGATATGAATATTTATTATGATTAATTCAAGATTTTTTTTAGTTAAAGGGAAATATAGCGCTAGAACTGAGTAACAAGCAAATCTTTTTAAGAAATACTATCCAGTAGCGCAGTAGTATGGTCGATGACTACTGTTGAGTTGGTTGCCAACATATTTGAATTCCGCAATGCGTTTTTATTTGTATATTGATAACGCCTGCAGCGCCACTACGTTTAAATCAAATTATATTTAATTAAATTATATATAATTATATATAATATAAATTCCATTGCATATATTTATTTTAATACGTAATAAGTAAAATTAAATAACACTTAACATTCTAAATACTTTTAAATAAAACTTAATTAGATAAATGCAAATCAACAAAAAGTAATAAAACCACTTTTTCGGTACATTCACTATCTTCACTTCCTAGGTAACTTCAATTATTCGCCTCCCCGTAGTTAATTGTCGGTAAGAGTCCAGCCCGCGCTTCTTCCTTCCACTTTGTTAACACCTTCAAAATTGCCTGTCACGGTCGCCATATGTCGCGAACCAACGTCGGCAGCCCTTTTTGTGACGCGGAGAACGTGCTGGGTCCACATGCAGACGTACGTCCTGAAGATTACAGGCCGACAGCTACCAGCTATCGGTGATTCACTTTAGGGATGATGCGAACCTTCGGCGTTTTCGTCTAAGGTTGATGTTGTCAGCAGGCAAGCTATTCGCATCACCATAAGATATGTATCTCATTTCTTATGCAAGAACGATACAGAAATGTAATAATAATAATAAGACCTTTATTGGCATACTCCTGTTACAAATTTCCTCGAATTTCCTAGAATTCGACCCCATAATATCTTGACCATTCCTCCACCGTTTCTATTGCACCCCGTAAAATACCACTCCTTGGCCATCCATTCTTTAATCACGTCCACATCTCCACTTCACTTGTGGATGTCGTTTGATGGAAAACCGACCGTCGTTGCGCGAGCACCATTAGGATTACCGAGACCCTAGCCTCTATCTCCCCCAGCCAGACTCCTTTTACATTCACACTTTCTCTCAGACCTACTGACCATTCCTCATTCATTCCTACGTATTCCCATGCCAGGTACTCCCATGTATCATAGCTTACTCCTCCAACACTTTCTGTACCATTAGCACATCCACGCCATTCTCCCTAACGCTTCCGAACCACATCTAGCTCTGGCCATTATTCGCTTTTCCCCGACCGATTTTTCTTGGTAGTCCATATAAACCGGTCTCCTCCCCACTACCTACACCGCTTGATACCCATGATTATATGTACTGTTTCTAATTTGTTGTTGCCTCGTCTGCTCTTCTATCTCCTGGCCTCTTGTTCTTACTATTTCTGCCACTAACTTGCCACCAACCCATAATCGTCGCACCGCCCGAGAGCCCCACCGCTTCGTACATCTGTCTCCTTTGTATCCTCCATGCACCCTTCCCTTCGCTTGCGCTCCACATCCATACCCTTTTCACCAATCTATCCACTCCCATTCGTACTAGACATTCCTCAGATTTCTCTACCTGGTTCATCGCCTCCCCCATCACACTCATTCTTCCCGCACCCTGGAGGGTCACATAATATGGCATGGATTTCTCCAGTCTCATTAGGTCATTCAGGAACCAGGCTTGCTGTTTTTCTAGCATGTCCCATTCGTACATTCCCGATACTTTTACTCCATACATTAACATGGGCTTCACAAATACATCCCAGATGTGCATTACCAAATTCCAGCTAACACCCCAAGATTTCTCCCATACAGAAATGTATACATTGTACAACAGGAATAGAAAATATTTTTCAGTACTTTTAGTCCAGCCAAGTGGCGCAGTGGTATGGTCGATGACCACTGCCCATGAGGTCCCTCGTGTTCGATTCTCGGAGGGGATGCATATTAAAGTGACTTCTTCTTCTTATCAATAGTGTTGGCCTCTAATATGACTAATTACATTGAAAAAGAATTGAATAAAGCTAATAATCATAGCAGTCAATGTTCGGTAAAACAAAAAAATATGTATTTTCCTTACATTATTGCCTATTTCCTCTCTAGCAATAGTAATTAACTAGAAAATCTAAACAAGCGGCTGTTAATGTTACAATAATAAATGACGTAACTCATTTGGTGTTTGCGAATTTCCTTTTTCATATTTTTAATATTTCTCTCTTGAAATTCGAGTTTGTTAGCAATTATTCCCAGAGCTGGGCCAAGGTAATTTATAATCACATCGGCGTAGAGTCTACACACGACTTCATGTTCGAGATAATTCACGATTTTCGCCCCGTATTATGCGGATCACGGAATGCGATAAAGCGCAAAAAAATATTACCCGCCAGGATTAACAACGTTGCCTCCCTCAACTGCCAGCTACTCGCTTGGCTTGGCAGAGCTTGGCTTCAGCTCTGACACTGGGCTGTGGCTGGCTGTGTTGAGGGAGTGCTGGAACAAGAATACGGAATTATTAAATCCCTGCGAACCAACAGGACAAACCGCGATAGCATGCTGAATTCCAACTACTTTCTATGCGCAGCAGAAACGTAAAACGTAGAAGCATAGAACGCAGAAATGAAATTGTAAATTATTTTGAAATTATGTTACATAATATCTAGGTCCTGACTCATTAGTTAAACAGTTAAACAGGTAATTTATAATCGTATAAATAAAATGCAATACAGGTAAACTCAGAACGATTGTTGACGACAGAATTTCAGACTGAATGTGGAATTGACAAATAAAGCAAATTAGTGAAATAAACAAAATATATATATTATTCGGTTTAATGTATTAGTTACAACTTTATTTTGATATAAAATTCGTGCTATTTTTATATTCGATCGTAAAACACAGAAATATTAGTTGGAATAAATTCTAGTTTTTATGGTTTTATATTTGTTATTACTCAATTATTTTGCTTATTGCATTTTGAAATGTATTTTTTCGTATGTATTAAAAATATATATTTTAATATCTCCTGTTTGCTCTTCATAAATTTAGAAGTAAAACTTTTATTCGTATGCTTATGTAGAGGAGTAAGTGAAAGAAAGCCGAAAGTTTTATGATTTTTGACGACGTATATCTCAAAAACCAACAAAAAACAACAAAAGAATAGTTAAAATCTGTAACTATTCTTTTGTTAGAATATGTGTTTTGAATCAACTAGAGATATAGGCTCATTTTTTTAAATGTCTGTTCATTTTATTTTATCCCTTTGATGCTTATTTTTCAAATTTATTGGATTTACTCAGAGGCATTATTTTGAGGCGTGTACTTTGCGTTGAGCAATGTGCCGATTTTTATATTTCAAAGAAAAATTGATGCCTTATTTACAATGCCCAATTTTTTGAGTTGGTCAGCTGCGTACACTCTAGCGTTCTTAGTTTTAATCGGATACAGAAGGCTGAAGATTTTTTAGAAGTTGTATAAAATTTGCTTGAATATGACGTAATGTGTTTTTAGGAAAACGATAAAATTGTATATTTTTAACAGTTTTAAATTTAAAGTACATATTTCATATACAAATTCCACTTAAAACTACGAAAAAAAATATTAATATAGACTTTCTCAAAAAGCTATTGACGTCATATTCTAGAGAATTTAATTATCTATAAAATATGGTTAGATTTAGCCAAATCGCTCTAGCATAATTTACTCAATCGTGTACGCAAATCAGAAAAATGTTGTATCCTGCGAGAAAATGTGTTAAGTTGGGTAAACATAAAAATATATATTTTCAAGTTTTATGAGCGATATCTTCGTAATTACTACTGCTATCGAATTGAAATTTTGAGTGAATATTCTTGAATAGTTTAGTTATTGCTCAAGTCTATCAACAAGAAAATCGATTTGTTTTTGATTCATAAAATCGAGGCAAGGTAATAAGTAATAAGTATAAGCAAGGTATAAGTCTAACTTATAACAGCGGAATAAAAACCCAAAAGGGCTTTAATCATCCATTCAAAGGCCGGAACCAGAAAGAAAAGGGCAACGCATGCTTCACAGGAACCTCTGATCATAATAAAACACCCGAGATACTTTTTTTTAATAAAATAAACAAGTAGAATTGAACAAATCACTGAAGTATTTCAACAAATCGCATTCAATGATAACAAAATGAAAGATATATAAATATATTGAAGGCTTTAATGGGTCTAAGGTCGCCTACTCAGGTAGTATTTTTATGAAAACACTTTTTATAATATTATTTCCACACGTACTAGTGTGATTATAGTAATTAACTTAACGCAGTTAAATTAAGAGGGTTGGTTTGGCATAATCAGACAGAGTTAAACACGAGATACTAATGATAAATCAGGGTAAAAAGCACAAAGTTAAAGGCTAAAAGGAAAAATGAAGGAAAAGCATACGGGTACCTTTTTTATAACGCGAAAAACTTCCGTTTTCGAGCATAGAAATGGCACTAGAATGTTATATCAACGAACTCGTATATCATTCTGATTTATATCCAACTATAATTGAAGTAGTCGATTGCATCTTACTGTTTTCCCATACTAAACTCTTATAAAATTTCCACAAAGATAAATTTCAGCTCAATTTAACAAGTATTTAAACTTCTACACCCTGTGTAATATGGTATGTGTTAAAGTCGTTAAAAAAAACATTCAAATCATTCAAAAACGATTTCAAACATGAACATATTTTCTAAATACGAATATATTAATGAATTTATGAATTTATGGATTCAAATTAACGACTCCCTAAAAATTGTTTTCGCCTAGTTTTGCGTTAGTTTTGTGTAAAATTCCGTAAACCCACCAAAAACCCTGATTTAACACAAATTATGCAATAAATTTCTCGAATTCTGCGTCGAATTATTGCCCAAATAAACGAATAAATGAATAATCGCTAATAGATTAATGCTTTTTTAATGATAATTTCATGGCTTCGCTATCGGACAATTAGTTTTTGTGGTGGTGCATTTATTTCCTGCTGGGCGCAAAGAAATATTAATCGAAAATAAATTGCAGTTGTTACAAAAAACGCTTTGTTTTCTTCTACTGGCTGTTATTATTACCTTTCGTTCTTTTGTAATGTATAGAAATTAGGAATTTAAAAACAAAAATGATGTCTCTATTCATATTACGAGTCATGATAATATTTTTTATAAATTGTGTTGTGTTTCTCAGTAATGGTTAATAATTTTATGGCAAAAACATAGTTTTTTATTTGTGGACGTTACCAGAAGGTGAATGTGTTGTTATTTCTTTTTCGCCTCCGGAGATTTTGACAAATGATGAGGAAAAATGTCATTTGCCAGCTGGGCTTTACCGACGTGGGTGTTTTTCGATAAATTACGGGATATTAGAGCGTTTGGCATTGGATAAATTACTAAAATTTGATTTTCTGCTATGAAAGTAAACAGAAATATAAGCTTGAACAGTATAATGCAACTTGAATATATTTATTTGAAAAATATCAGTAAACAATCAGTACCTGATGATGGCGAAAGCCGAAACGTACATTGTACAAAAATAAATTATATTTGTTGAACTGTAAGAAAAGTGTGTCTATTCATAAAAAAATTGAATATATTTGTCAAGAAAGATATTTTTCGCCGTGAGGCATCATCTCAAGGTAAATGCCACAGGGCGAAATATGAATTTTGTTAATAATGAAAATAGAATTGCTGCACTTTAAAACATGAGGGTACTAATATATTTAATATATGCATTCGCCTTACGGTATCAGTTGTGTCAAGATGCCATAAGGCGAAATGTATGCCTGCTTGTGAAATATTAATACATCAATCGTTATGTCTTTAAAGAAAGTTTAATATTCTACGCGTATTTCGCTCTGTGGCATCATTTTGCACATGATGCGGCGAGGAGAAATAGGTATTTTTAAGTCAAACATTAAAACACCAATTGCTCAATCAAAGACGTCATAATATTAGTATATTTAAATCTAGCATTTTGACATCATCCGTCTATATGATGCAGCAAGGCAAAAATATTTCACTTTTTTGTGAAACATTTAAATACTAAATAATATATTAAATTTCTTAAATACAAGAAAATTATATTTAATATACGTATTTTGCCTAGTGGCATCTTCTATCTCATGATGCCGAAAGGCTAAATAACGTTAAACGAGATTTCGCCTTAAAACAAGGTTTTAACATTAAGCCAAGAATCAATTTTTGTCCTTCTCTCAGTTTTCCGTATCATGGCATAGAAGATAATATACTTAAAGTTAAAGAATTGTATCAGAAATATCCATTAAAAATTTAGCACAACAAATGCCATATCGCATCGACGTCGATGATTGCACTGAAAACCTTCCACTAAATGACACTCATTGGGGGAAAAGGCGGCAAAGTGGCGGCGGCGGCAGCAAGAAACTCTAACCGGCCATCAGCAGGAAGGAGACTGAAAAGCCACCACCAATACCAACGACTCGACTGCTGCTGTCGGTAGTGGGTGGAGGCGCCGGGCCGGCAGCAACAGCAGCAGCGCGGTGGCGCGAAGTATGAAGATTAATGTTGCCGATTCACGAACGGGTGAAAATATGCCCCGCCATACACTGCGGCATGTCGGCGACGACCTTATTTTCGCCCTGCCAAACCGGGCAAAACCAAGAAACCAACCTGCCTCGCCCTTGCACAACGGCTCCGGCTCTGGCCCGACAAAAAGACGCAACAAATTGTGAATTTTGAAGGATTAACAGTAACAGTAAAGCTTTCGACGGCAGCGTTCGATGCTTTGAGTTCGATTTTTTTTTGTGAAGTATTTTAACCAAGAATTGTTTTCAAACTTTATTTTTATTTGAAACTTAATAACTACTTTAAATATATTAATATCTTTATGTTAACGTTTTCATGTTATGGTTGGTATTATATTGCTTCCAGAAAAATAGATTTGTATTTTGACTTATGACATTTTAACAAAGCTGATGCCGCAAGTCGAAATACGTATATTAAATATATTAATAATTTTATGATTTAGAATAATTCGTGTTTTAACGTTACACAAAAATATTATACATTTCGCCTTGTACCATAGACTGATGATGCCGCAAGGCAAATACGCATATTAAATTCGTTTACCCCGTTTAACGAACAAAAATTCAACAATGATATTAGCACAAATTACACAATCTTCCTCACTAATAAATGTACAATTAACCTCGGCTAACATCGATACGTCGTTTAACGATGAAAAATTCTAATTTTTCGAAAATTAAATTAAAAAAAAACTTTGAAAATTAAATATCACCATTCCTCTTAGTAAAATTAAGAATTTTTATAAAATATCGATTAAAAGGTTAGTAATTACAATCGGTAAAGGCTTTTCTCTCAAACATTTATCTCACATTTGTATTTTATTGTCGTTTATCTAAACATCCAAAAACCACACATTACGTTGCCATTAGCAAGTCCGTTTTGTATTTATTTGTTCGCTTTTTATTGCTCGATTTGTCCGATCCGATCCACCTTTCCCCCACAAAAAAAAAACAACGAAATACAGATAGAGGTTAAAAACTGGATAAAAGTAAACTTTTCGGAGCATATAAACTCAATTTGAACTCAACCGCGCGCATTACATCATTGGAGCGTTGCGAAAAAGCTGTCGGACGGGCGGACGGATGGAGCGTTAAGTGTGAGATTTTTCGATGAAAACCGCCGGAAAGTGAGGGAAACCACCGGATGAAAGACACCCCGGAGGGTTTAGGTGCGGCGCGCCCTCCCAAGAGCCGGGAATATTTAGTGGAGGCATTTTTAGTGCTTTCCCACTGATGCGTTTCCCATTTTACAGATGTGCAAGCCCGGAACGTGCGGACTGCTACGCCACCGAAACCGAAGGCGGTGAGGTGCGGAGCGGTGGTTTTAGTTTGGGGCAGCAACAAATTAAAAATCACTTGGCCGACGAGTTTTCTCTGGCCCCGTAGCCCCATAAAACGGCGAGAAGGACTGCAAAATGGATTGTTGTTGTTGTGCGGAAACACGCGTCTTGCTCGTTTAAGTTCGAAGAATTAACGGGGGAAATCTTTTTTTCTTTCAGGAAATATCCGTATTTAGCCAGCAGCCTTAATTGGTCTGCTACATATGACCAGATTGTCGAAATAATTAGCAATTGAATATTTTCTTAATCTCCGATGATTGCGCGGATATTCCGACGATTTGACTCAACATCCAAGTAATATCTGTTAATTTTATTCCATGGGCCCACGGCTCTAAATGTAATCATTGAAATTTGAAAGTGATTCCTTTTGCACCTTAATGAACAATATTGTTGAAGATCTTGCCCAACCTCGTTTAACGTTTAGCACAACGTTTACCTCGTTTAACAAGCAATATATAAATCAAAATCGAAAACCAAAGCATATTCAAAAATGAACAGAAAACTATACAAACAGAATAAATCAAATTATTCTTATCAAATACAGCGTTAACGAAACAACCAAAAAATAAAATTTGGTCATCACTGTTACGGTGGATAAGTAATTATCGCAGTATATGTAAACTTTATTTTCAGGCAATATATTTGCCTGGGTTTTGGGCATCCAGTGCGTTTGAGTTTGGTGATTACACGTGTATCGGCAATTTTCAAGCTTTCCACGAACGCAATTCGATGATGGTGTCGCGTCGGCTTGTACGCTGCAATTTTACAAATACCCATTCGTCAGTGCTGCGCGCCGGCGTAAATTGATTCCTCTCCTAATTTACTCGTTCATTAGTTATTCGCGTAATGAAAGGCTTCTCTTTTCGGGGGTACTAGTATTGTGCGAATAGTGTTGCCAACGCGGAATTTCATTTCCACTGTGCCATGCCTATGCAACGAAAGGCTTTGCGCATTCAGCAAGAATATGTGACAAACGCACTCGAAATTGTTGGTAATTAGAACCCGAGCAAATAATATTAATTCAATTAATTAAACGTGAAACAGACTGCTCATTAAGGTGACACGTATTTTACTATTCAAACGCAAAGCCACTTAATTGATTTATGTGGTTTCAATTGGGGGAAATTGGTTAAGTATATTTTGCAAGTATCTGAAATTTTATAGCCATCGAAGTTATAGTATTTTTTCGTATTATCCATATCTCGAATAACGTTTATGGCGTATAACGTTTGCTCTTATAACGTTTTTCATCTCGTATATCGAAAAAGTGAATGTATTTATTGAAAATAACGTTTAATGTTTACCTCGTTTAACGTACAAACCGTGTTACCAAATCAGACAGAACATTTTTTTTTCAAGATGCGCTTTTAATGGTTTTGTATTTAATGTTTATTCCGTATTCCTATTATATTCCTGTCACCACGTATTACGCATACCTAGTTTAACGAACAAACTGCTTACACTATCTTATCTTATGATACTCAATTTCGTCGGAATACCTTATTAACACTTCCTTTCATCGATCATTTTGTATACAATTTTTATCATACAAAGTCACGTCGTTTAACGAATACCTCATATAACGTCCGCCTTCAATAACAACCAAAGAAATGTATGAAATATGCTTGTTAGGAAGGACGTTTACTACATTCTGAAGCAGATGGCAACTTGAAGCTACTAACCTCTTTTAACGCTGACCTCGTACAACGTTTACCTCGTTTAACGTACAAAAATTCGACAAATTCAAAGTTAATTAAATATTAGGAAATAAAGAAGAAGAAAACAACATATGCATTTTTAGACTAAATATGTATTGCTCACTAATCGAGGTCGCCTCGTCTAACGTTACCTCGTTTAACGAATATCCGATATAATATCATCCCTGAAAAACGAGCAAATAAAGGACGTTTTACATTTTGAAGAGTACAACAATCGCACCTGAAGCAAGTATCCTCGTTTAACGTTGACCTCGTACAACGTTTACCTCGTTTAACATACAAAAAAAAACAGAAAAATTGAAAGTATAAAAAAGGTTGGAGAACAAAGAAAAAAAAAACAACATAGACATTTTTTTAGGTTAAATATGTTACGAATATCCGATATAACATCCTCCCTGAAAAACGAGCAAATAAAGGACGTTTTACATTTTGAAGAGTACAACAATCGCACCTGAAGCAAGTATCCTCGTTTAACGTTGACCTCGTACAACGTTTACCCCGTTTAACACACAAAAAATAGAAAAATTGAAAGTATAAAAAAGGTTGGAGAACAAAGAAAAAAAACAACATAGACATTTTTTAGGTTAAATATGTTTTGCTCGTTAAACGAGGTCAGCTTGTCTATAAACATAAAAAAATGATCAATTTCAAACTTATCCTATACAATATATCAAAGTTTATCAAGTTATAAATTTCATATGTGTATGCCTGACAAACTAGAATATTATACGCCATAAATAAAATTTAATGGCATCTTATCATAATATCTCGGATTTACATCCCCCTTTTATACACATATTTTTATTACGCTCACCGGACACGTATAGCATATATAAATACAGCTCTCGATTATCCAATTTAATAGCTCAAGTGCAATCAATCCATTACCGATTGTCCAGCTAATTAATCATTAATCATACGTACACTTGACTAATCCGTTTCGTTCCACCCTAAACCCTCTCCACCCCAGCTCAGCTCAGCTAGCTGGCCGGGCGTAATATAACTGTTTCGCTGCTAATTCAATTTTTCTTCTAACTAAAACATAATTGTGTGTTACAGGTGAGTCGATCCATCAAGCTGTTAATTAAATTTCACGCCATGCTGAAAATGCCGCCGTCCACCCCTCTCAGGAGGTGGAGAGAGATTGGTTGCCATTTGTTGGCGGCGTGCCACCGACACAGCGCGCTTTTCTTCCAGTTTCGCTTGCTAACAACGAGTAAGTACGAGCAGCGTTTGTTTGCGCAGAAAGGGTTTTTCTATGTGTATGTGTGCTTGTGGGTATGTGTATATGAATGTATGAAAAATTGTTGAGGTGGAGTACAGGTCGGTGCGCGTTATTAAGCGGCGGTGATTTTTTTTCCTCGCACCTTCGGAAGGGTGCGAAGACCGGATGTGTTCATTTGAAGACGACACAGGCGACGGGGAAAAACGAGAAAAATTATACTTGACGGAAGTTGTGATTAATTGAGGTTAGAAAATTGAGATTTAACATCTTTTACGATTTTTTTAAATTATTTTAACGTGGATGTGCTGGCATTTATCAATTTTTAATTTTGATTCTTAAAAAATGTTGTTTCACAAAATAGGAATTGAACCCAGGCACGCAGTGTTTAGTCACTGAATGTTGCCTATTATAATATGTTTTGGTAGATGTTACTTTCTTCTAATGCCTTCGGCAGCTCTTAATCATTATGAAGTAAAATCAATTACATACGATGATACTTGGTTAAATTCATGATCAAAGTTAGTATGATCGAAAATTTAATTAATTTATCGATGATGGAATTGAATGATGATGATATTACAACTCAAACTTTGATCTTCTTCTTTGCTGGTTTCGATACTATATATACTATGATGTCCTTCACTTGTTTCCAACTGGCGCTTTATCCAGAGATTCAAGCTAGACTTCGCGATGAAGTTGATGCTACTTTCAAAAAGTGCAATGGCAAATTAGTCTACGATGAGTTGAACAAGATGAAGTATATGGATATGGTAATCTGTGAGAGTATGCGTATGTACCCGCCAATTTTGGCCATGAATAGAATGTGTAATAAAGAGTATACGATTGAACCCAGGCACGTAGTGTGTAGTCACTGAATGTTGCCTATTATAATATATTTTGGTAGATGTTACTTTCTTCTAATGTCTTCGGCAGCTCTTAATCATTATGAAGTAAAATCAATTACATACGATGATACTTGGTTCAATTCACGATCAAAGTTAGTATGATCGAAAATTTAATTATTTATCGATGATTCGAAAATTTAAGATACGAATGTTTAAGTTTCTTTTAAGAATTTTAAAGTGATTGTGTTGGTATTTATAAATTAAAAAACATTGATTAAAAAGGGAAAACTTTACCCAGGCACCTCGTGTGTAGTCACAGAATTTGCCTAACGCAAAAACTACTTTTATGATATATAATGCTCATGTTCTTATGTTTTAGACAGCTTTTGATCATTTTAAGAAAGAAGAAAACAAATGTATATAATGATACTTAATTCAATTTACTTTCCTACTCATTTTGTGATTAATATAATTTTGAGTTTCAATAACCTAGTTTCTATTTTTAATGATTTTTAACGTATTTGTGTTATTTTTTAGTTTAACAAATTTAACCGAAAATGAGGAATTGAACCCAGGCACCTAATGTGTAATATAATATCGCAATAAGAAACCAGGACTCTCGAAGATGTTATTTTGTTGTGTTTTTGGCAGCTTAATATTAGTATATTTCATAATTAATTACAAACGATGATACTCGGTTAAATTAATATTAAGTTCCTGGGTGTGCCATATTTATTTACGTATTAAAAATCATTGGATTATAAGTAATTACATTGTCTTCTTCATAATAATGTTACCTATAAAAGATTTCAACCACTGAAATGACAAAATAAAAATATGACAATTGAACCCAGGTTCTTAGTGCCTAATCAAATTTTTATCTCGGAAAGGTTTTATGTGCCATTTTTCATATTTGAAGAGAGTAGCTTATCGCAAAATTAGTTTATTGTGTAATGAAATTTTAAATGCCTGGGTTCAATTCCTTGGCCTCACTTGTGTTATTTTTTCTAGTAAAAAATTGTTGGATTATTATTTACATCATTACATAGTCTTCTTCATAAAAATGTGTACAATAAAACATTTTGACCACTTAAATGAAAAAATAAAATTTATAACAAAATTTATACAAGAATATGCTTTATTCCCTCATACTATTACATTACGATTAGATTATCAAAACCCGTAATTTATTATCACAGTATATACATATTTCGCAACGGAGTGAAGGTGGACTGGTGGGATTTATAGCTTTTTCGTTCTCATATTTCGTCGGAATTATGTAGTTTTCCGTAGGAGTATGTAGTTACGACAATCGCCTACATCTATATTCCGATTTTCCTCCCTCTTTCTCTCTCCGTCCCTCTTTCCCATCGTCACTCCCTCCCTCGCTCCACACTTCCTCTCTTCCTACAGGAAAATGTATAATACTAGTGTTGGAAACATGAGTGGTGGTTCGTGGTCGAAGATTTAGAGCCCTTGTGTCCATAGTGCAGGATTGCAGTCGGAGTTATTACATGCTTGTGAGGAGTACGACGACGTCCTTCGCTTATTAGCGTAGATTGCGGATGAATTATTGGGAAATTTCGTACGTCCGCGATTCCGGGATAGTCCAGACATCCTAGTCTAGTGGTGGTATCTATTCGTATCTGTTCGTGGTGGCGCACAAACGACGCCAATACATGCCCCCTAATCATCCGCCGTCTTAACCTCCAATACTCTCTTGCGTTGCAGCAGGCCTGCAGGGCTGGGGAGAGTTTCCCGAACTTGCCAAAACTGTTTGCCGCAGTGATTGTCTCGGCATTAAGGACGCGCTTGTTACAACTTCACCGCCGCCGGCTTCGGCATCGACATCGGCAGCAGGCTGCAGGATGATCAACTCTCGCACACAACAATTGCACCACTGCTGTGGGTTTCAATTGCTAATTACGAACGATGCCATATTCAACATTTGGATCTCATTTAATGATGTTCTCCTTTAACGTTAATCTCGTCTCGTTCAAGTTATAAAAAAGGTGGGAGGGGTTACAAAAAAGTGGAAGGAGTTACAAAGAAGTGGGATGAGTTTCAAAGAAAATTGGAAGAGTTACAAAAAAGAGAGGGAAGTTTCAAAGAAAGTGGGAGGAGTTATAAATAAAGTGTGAGGAGTTATAAAGAAACTGGGAGGAGTTACTCTGAAAGTGGGAGGAGTTTCAAAGAAAGTGGGAGGAGTTACTAAGAAAGTGGGAGGTGTTACAAATAACGTGGGAGGAGTTACTATGAAAGTGGGAGGAGTTACAAAGAAAGTGGGAGGAGTTACAAAGCTAGTGGGAGGAGTTATAAAGAAAGTGGGAGGAGTTATAAAGAAAGTGTGAGAAGTTACAAAGAAAATAGAGGGTGTATTTGGCATAATGTGAAACATTGTGAACTTTATACGTAAATCGAGGTATTTTCTGTAATCACAAAATTTACTCTCTAACCTCAAATCCTGCTAGCAACGCACATGAAATTACATGCTATCCAACACGATGATCCTATTTTATCTTTCTGCCTTCGTGTTTCTGGTAATAAATATAGGCGAGTGTGATTTATACGCGCAGTCGTGTACTGTGAATAAATTTTAAAGTTCGCAGCCTTCGAAAAATGTCATCTCTCCTCCGTCGGCGGGGCGTAAAATATGAAACAACGATTATGCGCCAGCGGCGTGGCCCGAAATTATTCATCACACCACATCGCCGACACCGCGCCACACACTGCTCTATTGCTGCTATTCGCTGGTGATGCTGATGTGAAATTACGACGATTTGTTCGCTTCAGACGAGACGCGATGCGCGTCAAGAGATGAGACACGGTAGGAGGTGGTGGTTTGGTAATTTCACCTTGACGCGGTTGGCTGTCGGTGAAAAATGATGCGAGACAATAACCGACCGCGTTTAACGCGCGCTTAACGTTTTGGCTTTTCAAAACTCGGCTAAACACAAAGCGCCAACGCAAACGAGTGGAGAGTTTAATACGTGCGATCCTTGGAATTCGGTATTAATAGGGGGTGAAGGGATGAAGGGATGATGCAGGTGTATCATCAGTGTAGTTGTTTGGAAAGTTTCTCGTTCACGTGGTGAAAAATGTGAGAATGAGACACTGAATAATTTGTTTCGTTTTGTAAAAGTTTGCCAGGGAGGAGATTTATTTATTATTAAGCAAAATTACTTGGTGTATTTAAGTTTTTTTTTATTTGTGTGTTTTATTGCTGATAAATTCTGAAAGTAATAAAATATTTACAATAAGAAGAAAGCAGCGAAGAAGTTTATAATTAAAACTTTTGGAAAACAGGTTATAAATTAGAGCCTGAAACATGCTATTGAAAATTGACCGCAAATTTTCACCTAAGAAAATTGCCTCGTAAAATTCATCTTAAAATTTTCACCGCAAAAATTTCATCCCAGAAAATTTCACTATAAAAAATTCAACACAGAAAATTCGCCGTTGAATATTCACTGCCAAATTTTTAGAATTGAAATTGTACCGCATGAAATTCACTACCAAAAGTTCACCTCATAAAATTGACCACAAGAAGTTCACTGCAAAAACATGACCATTGAAAATTCATCTCAGAATATTCACCACAGTAAAGCACCGAAAGTTCACCTCATTAAATTCACCAAAGAACAAATGAAAAATGAAACATTTCATAGAAAATTCACCGTAAACTTACAATTTTTTGCGTTTAATTTTCTGCGGTGAAATTTCCAAGGTATAACCAATGTAGGAATGTAGAGAATTAATCTAGGAAAATTAACCGCATGAATTTAAACGCAGAAAATTTCACCTCAGAAATTTCATTACAAAATATTTATCGCAAAATGTTCAATATGTAAAATTCCTCTAGGAAATTTCACCTCGGAAAATTCACCGCGCGAATTTCACCGCAAAAAATTCATCATTGAAATTTCACCGCAAAAATTTCACAATATTTAAAACATGTAAAATATTAAAATTAAACCGGTAAAATTATCAGAATTAATCATATTTAAATCGGTAAAAAACAAAAAATAATTTACCCAAGCCTATAAATCACAACTCTACAATGTATGTATGTATGTATGTACGGTGCGTTATTCATGCTTTAATTTTTTAATATCACAAATGGAAAATGTTGCTTGCTCTATTTGGAAATAACCAGTCAGGGCAGTCATGCAATTCAAATCCTTAGCGCGCGACACACATTTATAATATTGCGTTATGTTGCTACTCCGTGTAGAGTTTTATACAAACACGCACATACATCACATAAACTTCTGCCCACTTTGTTGCACTGTGGAAAATATGTACGCAGGGGGCGAGGACTGTTGGGTGAGTGCGGCGAAAATGCACCCAGGGCCATTAATCAATTCGCCCACAGTCTCATTCTCTCTCTACCACTGCAGAGAGTCGTTTAGCTTTCGTACGCTGATAATGTATACACATGCCGCATGGTTATTTAATTTACATGCGTATATTGTGTGTGGGTGTGCAAAGAAAAACTTGGAAAAAGTTTGTAAAAATATACGAACTTGTGACATTGTAGGTAGGTACGGACGTAGTATAGAGTGGCAAACTAATATAAAGTTAATTAACACATAACGTAAAAGTTTCAGATCAGCGTAATTTTAAACCGGTGTGGTTGAAATTAATTACGTCTTATAAAGTTTATGGCTATTAAAGTGGTGGCTCTTGTTAGCATAAGTATAACAAGGTGAATAAAGTTGAGATTTTTTTTTATTATCGCAGTGCATTTTTGTAGAGCGTTTTGCGGGATGAACATACGAGATTGGAGGGTGAAGTTTCTGTGGTTGAGGTTAATTTTCAAAGATGAAATGTTGCGGTGAATTTTCAGCGGTGAAATTTCTGAGAAGAAATTTGCGGTGAATTTTACGGGGTGAACTTCCTTCTGTGAATTTTTTATATTTTTTAAATCTGATAATAGAAATTTAGAAATGCAATTAAGAAAGTGAAGTTTCTGAGGTGAAATTTGTTGTGATTTTTTAAGGACTATCTGAGCTGAAGTTGCGGTGGCTAATTCCCTTAGGAGATGTTCTGAATTTGAGGGGTTAATTTGCTTGAATGCGATTTGAGTATTTGCGGATGAAATTTAGGAGTACACTTGAAATTTGAGGTGAATATCTTATGGTGAATTTTCTTAAATGGCGTTTTGCGGTGAATTTGCATGTGGCATTTTCTGAGGGAAGATTTGCGGTGAATTTTCGGGATGAATTTCCTGAAGCAAAATTTGAATTTTCCTAAGTGAATTTTCTTAGGTAAAATGAAATTTACTTCATCGACAATATTGTTTTACTTTGGCTTGTAAACTTTGAGATTGCCCAAGGATATTATTTCTACATATGTCATCATAGTTGAAACCCGGAAAAGCAAACAAGAAAATTCAATTTTCCGAATTCCTGACATCTTTATTTCATTTTCCTTGGTTTGTGGATGTGTGCAGTAGCGTGACGGCTTTCTTCTTACCTAATAAATTTTATTTTTTTAAACTTTCTCCTTTTATCAACCATTTTATCTGATTTGTATTATTAAATTCCGATTTTCCTTCCGTATAAATAAATATGCTTATATCCGTATAAATAGTCTATACTAACCTCAAAAGAAAACGTCACGAAATTAAGTAAATGTAACAATAAATCTTTTGACTCCCAAGCAAGGTTTTGTCCTTTTATTTAGTCCTCGACTATTTTTTTTTCTTTCCTCTCTTAACCTCCAATTTTGCACCGAACAAATTATCTATTAGTGTGGAAAATGGGAGGCAATTTCCCAAGTCTCGGCAAATTCGACTATTTCTATAGTTTCACCGCAGAAACGAACCCATATCAAATGTTTGTCTTATGAGACATTCCCAACTCCGAGGTTTTTCCGTTCGTTTTGTAGCTTCTGGCTGGATTGGCTAGCGTGGGAAATAGACAAGTTGCTCCACAGGACCAAAAAAGAAATCGGGAGAAAAAAGAAGGACTGGTGAAAAGAGGAGGGAAAAGGCGAAGGAAAGGGAGGAAATCACCACGTTGATTGAGTCGCTGATAAGTAAGTCGGGCGTGAGGGCGACTGTGGCGTTCCGACGGTAGTTAATGGAGAATACGTTTCGGAGTAATTTTTATCCGGGGCATCTTCGGAAACCGAAAACGGTTGCGGGATGCCGATCCTTTCTTCTCACACTGCTCTATCCGCTCGTCTCGGTTTTCAAGTTGAGACACCAAACGCGTGTGCAGAGAAAGTGGGATCCTAAGCAAACACCTCTCTATGATGAAATTCCCGAACGTTTCCCCTCTCTACAGGCCAGCATCAGTTGGGTGGAATGAGGAGTAAGCTAGAGGAGGAGGAGGAGGAGGAGGAGGAGGTGGCGGCTGTGAAAGAGGATGCCTGAGAATGGAAGAAAGAGGGAGAGAGCAGGGGTAGCAGGGTAGAAGGAGGGAGGGAGAGAGGGATGAGTAAGAAGGCTTGTGGGTGATGTGGGAAAACGCAAGGAAAACACACGTGAATCCAGGAGAGCAAGCGTGGGGATGTAAGTCGAGCGTCAGCTCTAAGCTTACACTTCTTTTATCCCGGACCACAAATTCCTTCTCTGTCCTCTCATGTTCTCATCGCTTTATTCCTAATACTTTGATTTTGAAAATATCGGAATAATATTTGTTGTTATTCATAGTCCTTGTGATTATCTCTGGAAAGTATTATCATTTCAACCATCTTTTTTTAGAATATGTGAATATCCTTAATATCCTGAATGCCAAAACTATTAGTATTCATAGTTATATCCTAGGAATTGCTCAGGGTAGGTCAGAACCTAGAGGTGACTATGAGTATTACTTTCTTGAAATTTCTCAGAAAGTGTAATCTGAAGTAGGTATATCAGGGAAATTTGAATATGAAAGATTTTGATCTCTTCTTTATAAGTTGATATAATTTTGGTTTTGGTATTGTCACGATTGAGGATTTGAGTAGGGGTTAACTCGCTTGGCTTAGCTTGCGTGACAACCGCGTAGAAAGGCAAGGTAGAGAAATAGAAAATATTTCTAAGTGCAAAATATAAGTATTTATTTAAAGACTCACCCAAAGGTTTTAGACCTCTCGGCACTCTTGGGCACTGCATACTGGAGAAGAAGACTGGCGGCGGT
>JAODAC010011991.1:0-24809 GCA_027575185.1 Mimaenictus wilsoni | reverse complement strand
CACTACATATGTACTACACATACAAAAATGTCCATTCAATTCCATGCCGGACACGCACTCCTTCTCAGATAAATGAGCATTAAAAAGTTACCCGTTTAATAATCCATATGTCTCTCCGAATATATTTTTCCGAATCTCATGCCTATAGACTTTACTAGAGGGAAGCACTCTTCGAAGAGGATATTGACCTTCATTTCTCAGCATCCACTCAATATCTTTCACGTTCATCAAGAAAAGAATATCATTAAAATTGACCATATTTCGTAAAATTGCGATATCGCCATGTTTTCTTCGCAGGCTGCAAGAATAAAATAGAATGATTTGAAAAACTACTCTCTTCTATACAATAAAACATTTACAAAACTTACTCTCGACTTATTTTAACAAAATCTCTTGTAAAAAGTAAAATCCATGCATTTCCAATCAACGGTAATGGTTTCGGTCCAGGAATGTCCCGAAAAGGCTTGGCACTGGTCCAATTATCCGGTTTTGTAACTCCACAGGTTGATGTTGCACTTTGCGCTTGTTTAATTGCAGAAAAACTTAAATGTTTTAGAGTTTCCCATCGAAGAGACTTGTTTTTATTTACGCCTAAGTGTATCAGACCGACGGAACGTTGCATGATAGTTGTGAATTTGCCACTGATCAAAAATAACTCTCAATACATGAGAGAGACTGTCCTCTAATCGCAATAGTAAATTGTTTTGAAGCATTTACCAAGGTCGAATTGATTCAACTTCACTTTTAGTCGGTGACATAATATTAAACTTTTTTTATAGTATTTTATTGATTATATCAATGGTTGGTTGACCTTTTTTTTAATACCATACTCCTAATTATTTAGAATATACCCTTTTCTAAATTGTTCCGAAGTATCAATCGAAAAGACATCCTTCATGTGAGACATGTGAGACACTAATACCACATGGAGGTCCCCAATTTAGGACTTCGTCAGAAGAAGAAGGGACTGTCAATTGAGACTTATGCCAGAAATTCCAAGGGACAATCTTTAATTATCTATTAGACGAACTAGGCCTTTCATAGGTGTATAGAAAGCATGTGGTTTGTACCACATGAGTTTGCTACATTTTTATGAGCAGTCTTCAGCCCTCTTCTTCACCTTCGACAAGGAGTGTAAGACTATCACTATTGCATGCACCACCACAAAAGTTGTAAAAGGTTTTGTTTATTTCAAATGTATGATATTTTATTTATGTCAGAGATAAAACAAATTTATAAATGAACCACTCACAATTATGATTTCATAAAGATACAAATATTTCAGAATGCTTAAAATGAATGATACCGAAAGCAAAAATAACCTAGCTCTAAATCTCAAATAATTTAATCTTTAACGGATCAGCAATTCCATAGAGCATTTCCTGTTTGAATGTCATATCCTTATGATTCCATTCCATGATGAAATTTCGGATAATCTATAACAATGTTAGGTTAATGCTATTTAAGGTTCTGTCCAAATATTACAACTAACCTTTGAAATGACGACTTCAATCTCCATATTAGCTAAGCGTTTTCCAATACAACTTCTCGCTCCGAAGCCGAACGGAAGGGAAACGAAAGCGTTTACATTTTCAGTTTTGACGTCCCTAAGCCACCGCTCAGGGATGTATTCCCCTGGATTAGAGTAATGCTGATCCATAAACGTACTCAAATACAGATTGGGAATAGTTATTATTGATCCTTTTGGAATTTGATAACCACCAATAACAAGGTCCTTGGTCATTATACGCAGGTTGCCGAAGACTATCGGGGATAATCTAAGGGACTCCTTAATGCATGCTCGAAGATATTTGGCTTCATCTAGGATTTCTTTGGTTATCGGAGTATTCTTTTCGGGCAGGAAGCGTTTGATTTCCTCACGAAGTTTCTCTTGAGCTTTAGGATTTTTGGCTAAATAGTATAGAGTTGCTCCGGTTACCCTCGCAGTCTAATAAAAATATAATAACATGTTATGAGATTGTTTATATATGAATATCGACGTTTTAACGCTCACCGTATCGATACCAGCACTCAACATATCCAAAGTCATGACAAGAGCAACCTTTTTATCTTTCGCAATCAACTTTTCAAAAACTGATTTTTCGTATTCGGCTTTCTGCGCATAATTTGAATTATTCTTAATACGTTCTTCTGCGTCCTTGATTAAGTCCAATGTTAGGCTAAAATAAACACTTAGACATACTCTTCTTCGAAGATGAAAACTTTACTTACTTTGTAAAATAATCCATACTGTCAATAAACTTGTGCCAAGTAGATGTCTTAAACTTTTTATGAAATTTACCAGTTGGTAGAAAGTCCAGAGCGAACGACAAATGAATAACATCCATCATGCAGCGAATAGCTTTCTCGGCCCTTTCGCTGGGATTTTCGGCAAGAACGCCCAATCTTGTGTCCATTGCAATGGCAGTTATAGATTCAAAAGCCCACTTGTTTAAAATGTCGATAAAGTTGGCAGGGGTTTCGCTGACTGGGCTTTTATTCTTCAGGATTTTTACGAGCTCGATTAACTCATCGCCGATTTCATTGATTTGGGGAATATATTGATGAGTTACACGGGGTTGCATCATTATTGGGTTGACGACTGATCGAAATGATCCCCATTTTTCATCTTGGCTATTTTTGGGAAAAATAAAATTTGAGATATTTTGTAAATAATCGTTAATATCGAAAAATAGTTGGATACAGTGGTTTTCCAACTCTAATTAAATACAAAATGTCATCCCTTTGATATAATGTAATGTTTTGGCAAAAAATCCCAACAAGTGTCTCAAAAGGGTACCCACTCCTCGACCGTCTTGTCGAATGTTTAGTCATTTTTTTTCTCTCTTCTCTTCTTCTTTTTCCCAAGAGGACAAAAGACAGTTTCACGAAACAGGCATAACATAAATATCTGTTTTTACGGTCCAATCGAAGCGGAACCCTTTTCATGGTCCTTCGAACAGGATCACATTGGCTGATCCTCCTAAGGATCCAGATTTCGTTTCACTCCTCTTCTGAGACACTTGCTTCTATAATGAGCCTCCCTCATGAATATCAGGGAATCCTGGGATCTCGGAGATCCACCTGTCAAGTGATATGAAGGTCTCCCCGGTCTAATGTCTCGGGGGAATCTCCTTTAATTTTGTATACATGAGCAAGGGAGTAACGTAATAAAAAGTATGAAAAATATATTTCTTCTAAAAATTATGTTCTGACTTACCCGTTAAGCAAACCAAGAGTATCTCCAAAAATATCTTTTCGTAATGTATGTCGATAATACATATTTGACTCCAGATTTTCTCTATTAGGCCATTGTCCTTCATTTCGAAGAGCATATTCAATATCACGAGTATTATAAAGGAAGGTCATTTCACCAAAAGCCATCAATTTACGCAGTTTCACAATATCTCCATATTGATTCTGCATACTTCAAAGAAATTAACAATCATCAATCAAGAATTCATCAATTATTTTTACCAAAAAAATGACCTTCACTGTTTTTTAAGTGACAACATGAACAACTTACTCTCGACAAAGTTTAGCAAAATCAACACCGCCAATAAACCTCCAAGCATTACCAACTAATGGCAGTGGTTTTGGTCCGGGAATCGCTGAATTTGGTTTAGCATTTTGATACTCAATATTAGGATAACTATTATCCTTCTCCTGTGAGATCTCGTTGGCTGCGGCGGCCGTTCCAGTTGAATACCATTTTTGTGTGGTGTGTAATTTTGGTTGAAAGTGTTTAGCTATGTCATGACCAAGGACAGTTCGAAGCGTATTCGGTCGAAGCATGTTTGCGACTAAAGCACAACGTAAATAAAGTTACGGATAGCACGTAACAAACTTTGTTGGGAGGAGGAAACGCCTGGCAATGTGTACACACTCCCATGATCTGATTGTATGTATATAGTTGCGTTTTACATAGTTGCGAATATGGTATGATTAGATATTTAATATAAATGGTTACATAAAATTGAAAATTCCAAGTTTTGTTTCAGCTTTTCTACTTTACGCACATGCGTCAGACATCAGGATCGATTTTGATTGTCTATTTATAGATGAAGGACAAAGCATCGTAAATATATAAGGTGTTAAGATGTCATATTTGTTAAAACATTGCAATTGTTTTAGAATGTTTTAGAATGTTGTTCATGTTCTCATTTGAGACGTGGATCATATTTACTCCAATGGGGACCTCTCGTTTCTTTCCATTAAAACATTAAGAACAGCCTAGTAAACAGCCCAGGAATGTCTTGAACTCCACGATTTGAAACGTCAGTGGTTGTGCTTGCATCTTTTACATCAGCAATAGCAGAAATAATAAATATTTTTGTGTTTCCCAAATAAGAGAAGCATTTTTATTCACGCCCAAGCGTATCACGTCGACGGAGCGTGGCTGACTCCTGTATTTGCTTCTGATCAAAAATAACTCACAATCAGCAAATGGGACTCTGTCCTTCTCTAATTGCAGTATATATTTTTGAGCATTCACCAAGGTCGATTTGATTCAACTTCGCTTTCAATATGTGGTATTTTTTATTTGCAGCGTTTTTTACGTAACCCTCTACGGTCTATTGTAGCGGTTGAAAACCTATGACCCCGAGAGTCATTAAATGATTCATTTATTAATTTCAAGTGGTCCATATTCGGTTTGAAAGAAGTACCCTCAATTTGAGATTTGTCTCAAGCTCGAGGTGGCCCCTAATGATTGAGTTCCACCAATATCCTCTTTTAAAATTTACATCAATATCCTAAAGGGAATCTTGAGAGAGAGAGAGAGAGAGACATCCTGACATCCCTATACATAATTCAGATTGTTCCGATTGCAGTTCATTTTAATCAACAGACGCAGGTTTCCAACTTTTGGTCCATGCAGTTCCCTAAATAATATATTATTCCTAGGAATACGAGGATGTACCCCAGGTTGGGATCCGAGGGAATGTTTGCCATAATCAATAATCATTATATTTTGCTTAAATAATCTTGATACATATTCATAAAAACAAATTTATCTAATCAAATTGAGTTAAATTTATTTCATGTAAATGTAAAAAACATAAGAAACTTTTTAGTTAATAACAATTTGTTCATTTCAAATATATATCATATCTATATCAGAGATAAAACTATAAATTTATAAATAAATCACTGAAAATTACGATATTTTTTTACGATTTTATCAAAATACGAATACTTAACAATGAATTCTTGTGAAACTTACAAATAACTTAGTCCTCAATCTCAGATAACTTAATCTTTAACGGATCAGCGATTCCATAGAGCATTTCTTGTTTGAATGTCATATCCTTATGATTCCATTCCATGATGAAATTTCGGATCATCTGTAACAATGTTACGATAATGCTATTTAAGGTTATCTCCAGATATTGCAACTAACCTTTGAAATGACGACTTCAATCTCCATATCGGCCAAGCGTTTTCCGATACAACTTCTTGGTCCAAAACCAAACGGAAGTGTAATAAACTCATTTACATTTTCAGTTTTGAGCCAACGGTCAGGGATGTATTCCTTAGGATTAGAATAATGCTGATCAATGCAGGTACTCAAGTACAGATTAGGAACAGTTATAATTGATCCTTTTGGAACTTGATAACCAGCGATAACAAGGTCCTTTGTCATTATACGCAGATTACCGAAGACAATCGGGGATAATCTCAAAGACTCTTTAAGACATGCTCGAAGATATTTGGCTTCATCTAGGATTTCTTTAGTTATCGGAGCATTCTTTTCGGGTAGCAAGCGTTTCATTTCCTCACGAAGTTTTCCTTGGGCTTCCTGATTTTTGGCTAAGTGGTATAGAGTTGCTCCTGTTACCTTGGCAGTCTATTAAAAAAGAATGATATGTTATAAGAGTGTTTATAAATAAATATCGAGGTTTTAACGCTCACCGTGTCGATACCAGCACTCAACATATCCAAAGTCATGACAAGAGCAACCTTTCTATCTTTGGCAATCAACTTTTCAAAAACCGATTTTTCATGTTCGGTTTTTTGCATATAATTTGGATTATTCTTAATACGTTCTTCTGCGTCTTTGATTAAGTCCAATGTTAGGCTAAAATAATCATTACTGTCAATAAATTTCTGCCAAGTAGATGTCTTGAAGGTTTTATGAAATTTACCAGATGGTAGAAAGTCGAGAGTAAAAGACAAATTAATAACATCCATGATGCAGCGAATTGCTTTCTCGGCTCTTTCGCTGGGATTTTCGGCAAGAACGCCCAATCTTGTGTCCATTGCAATGGCAGTTACAGATTCAAAAGCCCACTTGTTTAAAATGTCGATAAAGTCGGCAGGTGTTTCACTGGCCGGACTTTTATTCTTTAGAATTCTTACGAGTTCGATAAACTCGTCGCCGATTTCATTGATTTTGGGAATACATTGATGAGTTACACAGGAGTGCATCAATATTGGGTCGACGATCGTTCGAAATGATCCCCATGTTTCATTTTGTCTATTTTTGGGAAAATAAAATTAGTCATATTTAATAAAGTATCCTTAATATCGAAAGTAGTTTCATATTCAAATTTTGTGCGGTGTATAAGAACATCCCATTTTTGAATTCAGTCCTTGTATCGCGAGAATTCAAAGAACATAGGACAAAAGATCCTGTTAGTCAAGTCTCGCGCATCACTGGGAATTACAAATAGCGCCTACCGAGTAACATCTGAGTATATCAAGGGAATCTCCGTGTCAGTTAATATTCCAACGCGGTCTCCCGGGTCCAATAATATCACAATGAGGATCACCCCCTATCCACTAATATAGTGTACACGTTTTGACTTACCCGTTAAGCAAACCATGAGTATCTCCGAAAATATGCTTCCGTAAGGTGTGTCGATAATACATATTTGACTCCAAATTTTCTCTGCTGGGCCATTGTCCTTCATTTCGAAGCGCATATTCAATATCACGAGTATTAAAAAGAAAGGTCATATCACCAAAAGCCAACAGTTTACGCAGTTTCACAATATCTCCATATTGACTCTGCATACTTAAAAAATAACAATGATTAATTTAGTATTTTTAAAATATTTTCACAAAAAATTATCGTGAAATAAACAACTTACTCTTGGCAAAGTTTAGAAAAATCAACACCGCCCACAAACCTCCAAGCATTACCAACTAATGACAGCGGTGTGGGTCCAGGAATCTCCGAATTTGGTTTGGCATCCTGATAATCAATATTGGGATAACTATTGCCTTCCTCCTGTGACATATTGCCGGCGGCCGTTTCAGTTAAATGCCACTGTTATGTGTTGTGCAATTTATTTTGAAAGTGTTTAGCTTAGTCTTGACCAAGGACGGTTCAGAGCGTAAATGGTCGAAGCATTTTTGCGGCTAACACGCAACGTAAATAAAGTTAGGAGTAGCACGTAATAAACGTTTTTGGGAGGAGGAAATTGTTGGCAATGTGTACAATATGTGTATAAATGTGTGTAAAAAGGATAGAAATAATTGAAATTTTGAATTTTCGTTTGTGTTTATCTGGTTGAAGCAAATATACTTGTCTATTTTAGATGAACGACAATAGAAGTAAATATATAAGCAGTTAAAGATGCCGTATTTGATACAGTTACCCAAACATCCCTATATTATTCAGAAAGTTGTTGATTTTGACCGTCAGCCGCAAAACGTTTCCGACTCCTGGTCTAAGCAAAACCCCTCGGGAAGTACGGGTCCATATGCAGCCAACTCGCGGGCAATCAAAGATTCTAAAGTGTACTGGAAAGACGCTTAAGGATTTGCGACTTCAGCAACTTACTCGCCGCTTCGAGGCTCGGCACGTGCGGTGCTTAGCCAGTGATCTTAATCGGACTGCTGCGTAGGTGCAGATTGTTGACACAATTAGAAATTGTTGAAGAAAAGAGACATAAGAACACTTTTTATTAATGAAATACAAATACTTAAGGATACTTAAAATTAATTCTAACGATACTAAAAATAACTTAGTCCTTAATCTCAGATAATTTAATCTTTAACGGATCAGCAATTCCATATAGCATTTCCTGTTTGAATGTCATATCTTTATGATTCCATTCCATGGCGAAATTTCGGATCATCTGTAACAATGTTATGTTAATACTATATAAGGTTATGCCCAAAGATTGCAACTAACCTTTGAAATGACAACTTCAATCTCCATATTGGCCAAGCGTTTTCCAATACAACTTCTCGCTCCGAAACCGAACGGAAGGGAAATGAAAGCGCTTACATTTTCAGTCTTGACGTCCCTAAGCCAACGCTCAGGCATGTATTCCATTGGGTTGGAGTAATGCTGATCAACAAACGTACTCAAATACAGATTAGGAATAGTTACAATTGATCCTTTTGGAATTTGATAACCACCGAGAACAAGATCTTTGCCCATTATACGTAGAGTACCGAAGACTATGGGTGCGAATCTCAAAGACTCTTTGATGCATGCTCGAAGATATTTGGCTTCATCCAAAATTTCTCTGGTTATCGGAGTGTTCTTTTGGGGCAAGAGGCGTTTGATTTCTTCACGCAGTTTTTCTTGGGCTTTGGGATTTTTGGCCAAGTAGTATAAAGTTGCTCCAGTTACCCTCGCAGTCTGATAAAAATATAATACTATGTTATGAGAGGGTTTATAAATGAATATAAGGGATTTAACGCTCACCGTATCGATACCAGCACTCAACATATCCAAAGTCATGACCAGAGCAACCTTTCTATGTTTTGCAATCAACTTTTCAAAAACCGATTTTTCATGTTCGGATTTCTGCGCATAATTTGGATTATTCTTAATACGTTCTTCTGCGTCCTTGATTAAGTCCAATATTAGGCTAAAATTAATACCTACAGTTAGATTTACTCTTTTTCGAGGATGAAAACTTGACTTACTTTGTAAAATAATCATTACTGTCAATAAATTTCTTCCAAGTAGATGTCTTGAACTTTTTATGAAATTTACCAGTTGGTAAAATGTCCAGAGCGAAGGATAAATAAATGACATCCATCATGCAGCGAATTGCTTTCTCAGCTCTTTCACTGGGATTTTCGGCAAGAACGCCCAATCTTGTGTCCATTGCAATGGCAGTTATAGATTCAAAAGCCCATTTGTTTATAATGTCGATAAAGTTGGCAGGGGTTTCGCTGGCTGGGCTTTTATTCTTCAGAATTTTTACGAGTTCGATAAACTCGTCCCCGATTTCGTTGATTTGGGGAATATACTGATGGGTTACACGGGGTTGCATCAATATTGGGTTGACTGCTGTACGTAATGATGCCCATTTTTCATTTTGGCTATTTCAGAAACAATATATTTATATATCTTCAAATGTACCCCCCAGCCCCAGCCCTTCTCCGTCCCTCGGCCCTTTCTATTAAAGTGTCTCCTAGGAGACCCAGTGTTTGATAATGTAAAGGGGGATTCCTGTGTCATGTAATATCCTAAGGGGGAACCCTCTTTGTAAATTATATATGAAATGACTTACGCGTTAATCAATCCATGAGTATCTCCAAAAATATCTTTTCGTAAGTCATGTCGATAATACATATTTGATTCCAGGTTTTCTCTGTTCGGCCATTGTCCTTCATTCCGAAGCGCATATTCAATATCACGAATATTATAAATGAAGGTCATATCTCCAAAAGCTAACAATTTACTCAGTTTTACAACATCTCCATATTGATTCTGCATACTTCAAAAATAAAAATAAATACCTTGTTTTGAGTGTCAACATAAACAACTTACTCTCGACATAGTTTAACAAAATCAACACCGCCCACAAACCTCCAAGCATTACCAACTAATGGCAGCGGTTTTGGTCCGGGAATCGCCGCATTTGGTTTGGCATTTTGATACTCAATATTGTGAGGACTATTATCCTTCTCCTGTGAGATCTCGCTGGTCGCGGCGGCCGTTCCAGTTGAATACCATTTCTGTGTTTTGAGTAATTTGGGTTGAATGTGCTTAGCTATGTCACGACCAAGGATGGCTTGAAGCGTATATGGTCGAAGCATGTTTACGGGTAACACGCAACCTAAATAAAGTTAGGAATACCACGTAATATACTTTTTGGGAGGAGGAAATTGCTGACACTGTGAACAAACTCTCATGACTACATTGTATTTATAAGGTTGTGGTTTATCTGGTTCTAGGTATGATGAGATTAGATAATTAAGTAAGAAGGATAATAATAACCCAAAATTCCAACTTCCGTTTGAGTTTATCATATGTTGCTGTCATCATCGATTTTGACCTTCTATGCCATATTTTAGATCATTCTAAATATTTTGGGGTAGGCGAATATGATTTTATTGAAGAAGAATTAGGAAACTTGTGGTCAGTAGACATCAATCAAAATGGTCGATATTTGAATATGTGTGGAATAGTCGAGTAGGTTGCTGCCTGGCCGATGAAGACTTTTTCAAGGACAACCATAGATGTTAATGTAAATTGCAAAGGAAGCATAGGCGATATTTTTAGCAATGCGTGGTACGCAGCGATCTGACCAACTGGATTGGAATAGTGACGAGGGTTCGTTGGTATAGAATAGAATCTGGGAAGACTCTGTGGATGTGAGGGGCCAAAACGTGGTGGGAAACGCCACAACTCTAAGGAATCTAATGCGTGGTGTGAAAAATTACCGGTGGTGGCGGGGCACACTTGACATTAAATGAAAAATGAAAGGTCTGAAAAGAGTATTTAGCAGGGTTGAGCAATCTATTTTATCAGTGGGCCAGTAAATATGTAGAATTTTTTGATTGATCATTTTATCTATATTGTGTAAAATAATCAGTCTATAATTTTTGTTCGTATCAATAAATATCAATAAAAACCCTTTCACACATCCTAAAATGAACTTAAACGTCATTTAAAAGATTTTAATCACTTATATTATGCAAACTAATCTTCAGTGGGTCACTTATTCCATAGAGCATTTCTTGTGTGAAGCCCATGTCCTTATGCTTCCATTTCATCATGAAATTTCTAACCATCTGCCAATAAAATTAACGTTATATCAAATTAATGAACAAAAAGTAGAAGAAGAGTGGCGTTGTTGACTGACGGCTCACGAATAATGGCGCGAGACTCAAGTCCACCGCCATTACCTGATGTTGCGAATGGCGAGGCAAGTATGAGCCCCGTTTTTATGAGTCGCCAAATTATCTATCTAGTTTAAGGAAAGAATAGTCTATCTAGACCACAGGTATTTACCTCATATTTGTGAAGTAACGACACGTGTGGTGATATTACCTAAGCACCAAACCCGGGGTCCTGACAATACACACTTATAATAATCAGTTTATAATTTTTGTTCATAGGTATAAATATCGATAAAAACACTTAAATTTTCAGACATCATAAAACGTACATAAACAATACTTAAAATAAATTAATCACTTATATCATGCAATCTAATCTTCAACGGATCACTTATTCCATAGAGCATTTCTTGTTTAAAGGTCATGTCCTTATGCTTCCATTCCATCATGAAATTTCTAACCATCTACGAATAAAATTCTCATTACCCCAAATTAATGAAGCAATAGTGTATTTATAAACCTTAGAAATGATGACTTCAATTTCCATACTAGCCATCCTTTTACCAATACAACTCCTCGGCCCAAAACCAAACGGAAGAGTAACAAATGCATTCACATTATCTGTTTTAACACCTCTAAGCCAACGCTCAGGAATAAATTCTTTTGGTTTATTATAATATGTATCCATTCCTGTAGACAAATACAGACATGGCATGGATATAATAGTGCCTTTGGGGATCTGATAGCCAGCGATAACAAGGTCTTTTGTCATTATCCGCATATTCCCGAATACAACTGGTGCAAGCCTCAAAGATTCTTTGATACAAGCGCGAAGATACTTGGCCTCATCTAGAATTTCTTTGGTTATGGGTGTGTCCTTTCTGGGAAGAAGGCGTTTTAATTCTTCTCGTAGTTTGGCTTGGACTTGGACATTCTTAGCAAGGTAGTATAAAGTTGCTCCTACTGCTTTGGCCGTCTGGAATACATATAACACATTTTAGGGACACGTTAAACATACGGGACAGAATAACTCAAGCCAAGAAGGTGTCAGGTATCCTAAACTCCATTTGGTGGTCAGAAAAAGTAACCAAAAAGCGGAAACAGATGATCTACAATATGCTAGTCAAGAGCATCTTAACATATGGGGCAGAAACATGGATTATAACTCCAAACGATAGATCAAGGCTAAATGCAATGGAAATCGATGTCTTACGATGATCGGCACGCAGATCGCGAATTGATCACATGAGGACAATCAGGGCCATAATGAAATCATTCTACACTATCAACGACTCCATAGGCGATCAACAACTTACTTGGCATGAACATGTGGAGAGGATGAAGGTATCAAACTCATCACTACCTGGATTCCACAAGGGAAAAGGATAAGAGGTCGACCACGAACAACATGAAAAGATGGAGCATTAAAAAACGCGATTCGCTTACAACGGTCCCCAGAAAAAAAAACCCATATGTACAAGAGTTCAGAGCAGTACCATAAAAAAGTTACTAATCAATCTCTTACACCACATAGTGGTAGAAGTTGTTCATTAAATAAGTATATTATTTAATAATTACTTCTTTACAAAAGATGAAAGGGAACGACCTCGGTCCAAAGTTAGATAAACTTATGAAGTTTCATTGCAGTAATGTTTTGAGAAAAAGAAAATCAATTCAATATACTTACAGTATCAATACCACCACCCAACATATCCAGAGTCATTACCAAAGCAACCTGCTTATCTTTGGCAACCAATTTCTCAAAAACAGACTTATCGTGTTCTGCTTTATGAGCATAATCTGGATCATTATTGATTCTTTTACTTGCATCTTCGATCAAATCCAAAGTCATACTAAAAATGACCGAAGTAAGTACTCCAATACATTTTAAAGAAATTAAGTTTCTCACTAAGTAAAATAGTCCATAGAAGCAACAAATTTCTTCCACCATGGTGTATTGAATTTAACATGGTACATACCCATTGGCATAATATCAATAAGAAAAGACAAATGGAAAATGTTCATTATACATTCTATCGCTTTCATTGCCTTTTCACTGGGATGTTCAGCTAATACTCCCAATCTTGTATCCATCGCAATGGCTGCAATCGACTCGAACGCCCATTTATTTAATTCCTTCGTAAAATCAGCTGGGGTTTCATTAACAGGGCTTAGATTTTTTAAAATTTTAACGTAATCAATGAATTCGTCAGCTATTGCATTAATTTGGGGAATATATTGATGAGTTACCCTAGGTTGCATCATAATTGGATTGACAGCTGTTCGGAATGTTCCCCAACTTTCATTTTTTCTAATATTTGATAGAAAAATAGGGTTTAATCTTGTTTGTTGAAAGATAATATTTAAATGATAATTTACCCATTAAGTAAGCCATAAACATCTTTAAAAATATCTTTTCGTAAAGTATGTCGGTAATATTTCGCCGATGTCAGAAATTCACGATCCGGCCATTGTCCTTCATTTCGCATCGCAGTCTCCATATCACGAGGATCAAACAAGAAGTGAATATCTCCCATTCCGAGAAATTTTCGCATTTTTACGATATCACCATATTCTTTCCGCATCCTAAAGTGGATAGTGTCACATATAGAAAGCATTAACCTTGATCTTTCATTCTTTTCTAAATTTACTTACTTTGTGCAAATCCTAACAAAATCAACACCTCCAATAAACAACCAAGCATTACCAATAATTGGCAATGGCTTTGGTCCCGGAATCGATGAAAACGGTTTGGCATTACGATAGTCAACACTTTGATAATTAGTTTCCGGTGCGTTCCGTGATATTGCATCGACTGAGTAACATTTTTGATTTATTATAGAACAGTTTCGAAAGTTTTTTAAAATTGAACGTCCAAGGACGGCTTGGAACGTACTTAAGCACAGCATGATTGCGACTAAAGTAAAACGCAAACATACTTTCAAGCAGTTAACCGTAATTTGTGATTTTTAGAGGTAGGAGTAAAGCAATCAACATTGTATATAATTCGCATAAAGTTTGATGTTTTGTTGGAGATAATAATTAGAGGAGAGGTCAATGAAAACAAACAAATAAAAATTTTAATTTACTATGAACAGTTATTTCAATATACTATGTAAGCAATTATGTTTATAGAATTTATCTTGATTCAATACTGATAAAAACATATATGTTTATTTTTCGACTTCGGTCTAGATAGTGGAAAAAGTGGATAACGGTGATAGCATTGAAATACAGATGGCACTGCTATTGACGTATATGCTCTGCAATCTCCGATGCTCTGAAAGTAGCTAAAAAAACTGCCCGCCCCAGCTTGTTGCATTACTTATATATAGTGTGGGGTTTCTACCCACGCAACTGCGAGGCACATTTTTTTCGTAAAGCTGTGTAAAATCTCTGCCGTCACAAATGTCTTTCTTCCAGTTTTGTAAATCCTTCTAGGCTTAAAAACCCTTGGATAGACACGTCTGTTTTATAGCACCGCGGTACCCTTCACCGTTCGGTTGCACTTCACCGAACGGCGGACTTTCTACACCGCATGTGCGTCCCCGCGGTCTTTTTCCGCCGCTGGCTGGTGGTTTGCACAGCCCCTCCGCAGCCAGCGGCTACCTACCCTGTTGCCAAGTCGCACCGGCACGAGTCTCTCTCGCTCGGCTTGGTGCCTCCCTCAATCCTACTTAAGTCCTAACTAACCAATCACCATACACCGCGATCAGCCCCGCTAACAATCTAACAACCTCCAAAGTTCAACCCCCTCAAGAGCGGCTCGAACTTCTAATATTTTCCTAACTTCTTTCACTTGGTTCTCGACCACACTCACGAACACAACGTCTTCTCTTTAGTCTACGTCTACGCGGTCAGCAGTGTTCGGCACTTACACTTGTTACTTTGTAATAAACCCTGTTGTTACTTGAAGCAGTGTATTTTTCACTACACCACGTTCACAGATCTCCTGTTTCAACGTTACGTAACACGCATTCCTCAATGGTAACGCAAAGGTACCTTTCCAACAGTCCTGTGGAACTTTCACAATAAGCTTTATTTCTTGAGAAAATGAAATAAATACATATAGTAATAGTGTAAATGTTCACAAAATATATCAATATAAATCTTAATCAGCGGCTTCCATAATTTTAAATTTCAAAGGATCCGATATTCCGTAAATAACGTCTTGTTTACATTTCGCTTCAGGATAATTCCATTCAAGTACAAAATTCCTCACCATCTAGAATAATAAAAAACTCAATGTTACATAAATTAAAACAGCCTAAAATTACCTTCGCAACAATTATCTCCAGTTCCATATTAGCCATACGTTTTCCAATACAAGCCCGTGATCCGAAACCAAAGGGCTGGAAAACAAATGAATTAACACGATCGATTTTACTGTCCCTTAGCCAACGATCCGGCATAAAATGCTCAGGATTATCAAATTCTCCATTGGCCTGTCTACACAGATACAAATGCGGTGTTAACACAATAGTCTCGGCAGGAACTTGATATCCATTGAACACTATAGGATTGTTCATTATGCGAACACCTGTGGTAGCTACTGGTATCAATCGCAAAGATTCTTTTATAGTAGCTCGGAGAAATTTGGCCTTTTCAAGCACTTCATAAGTTATTGGCGTGTTTTTGCTAGGCAGAAGACGTTGTAACTCTTCTCGTAGCATATTTTGATATTCAGGATTTCTTGCAAGATTATAGAGGGTACCAGCTGTTGCTTTCGATGTCTGAAATTTGTTTTTAAGGATTACATAAGAAAATATGAAGTTTATAAGACGAAATATGAACATTTAATGTCTTTTACCGTATCTATTCCTGCACTAAGCATATCCAAAGTCATAACCATAGCAGTTTGTTCGTCAATGGTAATTAACTTCTCAAAAACACTTTTATCATGCTCAGCTTTATTGATATAGTTCGGATCATTCTTAATTCTCTCTTTTGCATCTTTAATCAATTTCATAGCCATACTGAAATTTAAATATATTAGTACTGGGGATTATATGAGTGACGGTTGATGATGAGTGATAGAGTTGATGATATATACATAGTTTATTAACAGACTGATATATGCCCAGCCAAGTGGCGCAGTGGTATGGTTGATGACTACTGCTCACGTGGTCCCGGGTTCGATTCTCGTTGGGGATGCATAGTAAAGTGAATTCTTCTTATCAATAGTATTAGCCTCTAATATGGCTAATTACATTGAACAAGAATTGAATAGAGCTAATGACCATAGCAGTCGATGCTCGGTAAATCAAACAAAAAAAAACAGAGATACGAAACACACAACCAAGAATACAGTCCCAATCGCGAGGTAGTAGAAGAGATATTGTCGGTTCGGAAGCAGAGGACTAAGTCCCGAGATTAGAAAACACAGTGCAGTCTCGGGTGTAGAAAAGGTCGGTCCAGGTAGAAGAAATTGGTGAACGAAAGATGTACATGCAACGGTTAGTTTGGGTTGGCTTAGGACGAACATTTGGTTAGTGGGAATTTTGGAGAAACAGATGTTGGAAGAGAGGTATAGAAAAGTAGTTGAAGGGATGCAAATTCTAAATCTACAGCATGCCAAAGTGTGTCGGGAAACGCCATAGTACTAATTGTAAGTAATATTAATAACCCTGAGTCGTACTTTGTGAAGTAATCCTCGACCTCCACATATCTCTTGAAAGTTTTCGAGTTATACTTAATATGCCATTTTCCAGTAGGGAGAAAATCTAAGTCTACCATTAAGTAGAAAACTTCTAAGAAGAGTTTCATAGCAGTTTCAGCTTCCTCACTTGGGTTCTCAGACAATACGCCCAATCTGGTATCGAGAGCGATCGCAGTGATTGATTCAAAGGCCCATTTGTTAAGTTCATTCATAAAATTAGCTGGCATCTCACCGATGGGACTCTTGACCCTTAATCTCTTTACATGCTCAATGAACTCATCAGCAATCTCATTAATTTGAGGTATATACTGACGAGTAACACGAGGTTGCATCATGATTGGGTTCACAGCGGAGCGAAAAGATGCCCATTTCTCAAAATTGCTAAAACCACTCTCTAAATCTCGGAATTTGAAACGAATTTGTTATTCTTACCCATTAACAAGACCATATGTATCGCCATACATATCTTTCCTTAAAATATGTCGATAGGTATAACTAGAAGGGAAATCGATTCTCCTTGGCCATGGACCTTCATTTCGAAAGAGCCATTCAATATCACGGACATCGTAGATAATCACCGTATCAGCACCAGGAAGAAATTTTTGCATTCTTACAATATCTCCATATTGTTCATGCATACTAAAATGCATTTTAAACATTGTAATTCTTACAAAAAGATCGTTTTTATGATATTATACCTCTTGAAAATCTTGAGAAAATTAAAACCCAAGAGTCTCCATGAATTGCCAATAATTGGAAATGGTTTAGGGCCTGGTATTGATTCGAAAGGTTTGGCATCTTCCCATTTGACTGCAGTGGATTTCTGCTTTTTCGATGCAGCAGGACAAGCTGACCACCACCGTTGTACCTCGAATGCTTTGGAAGCATTTTGATTAGCTAAAACATGAGATACACTTTTTCGAATCATTTTAAATATTCTAAATTTCCGTCGACTTTCAGGTTGTATCTGTGGAGTCAACTGGAGATGTATGGTTTATATACTATACTAGATCTTGAAACAAGAGCAGATGTACCGATTGCACTTTATTTTTTCGGTGCGTACTTGACTATATCAGAATTAATATATCTAGATTACAATAGATTAGATATTAGTGTGTTATTTGATTCCTTACGGAGCAATACTATAATGTAATTGGGTTATAAGTGATTTTTATGTAGAAATCGATTGTGGAATGATAAAAATAGTAGTGATTTACGCAATGAAAAATAATTTGGGTTAGATTAAAATTGACTTTTTTTAACTTGACTGAATTTTTTTTAACTTGAGTAAACTGGAGAATGAGAGCGGAATTTAGGCGAGGTATATCTGAGGAACTAATTCAATTTAAATGTTTTTAATAAGCGAATTGTGTCCATTTGACATATTTTTATTTTAGTTGATCGTTTTACTGATGTAATAAAGCAGTTGCGTTGTTTTGAACTTTGACGTCGGACGTGAATTTGCGATCCTGATAAGTCAGGTCCCGCGTATAACACTATGGTTACCCTCTTCCACCTATATGTGAGTGAGTCGAATGAAAATGGATGATGTTTAGGAAGCCGGGAGGAAGAGCTGTTTTGGAAGGGGGATACGATCGAGCCCCAAATAATTGGGGTTCTTCTTCAAGTATCAGTAACATTCTCTTCAGGATCAGGATTGACACTTAAAGGACCTAATAAAGTTAGAGCGGTCGGCGTATGAAACAATCTTAGTAAGAATGGGAGAAGAGCATTTGGCGAGATAAGTTTGGATGTCGTGAGTGAGTGGAAAGTGGAATACATGAGAGCGGGAGAGAAGAAAATTGGATTAGTATGTGGGTTATCGGAGACGACAGATATGGGGAGAATAGGGAGTAGAAGAAGGTGTAATGCGGAAGAGAGTCCAAGAAGTGAACGAATAAATCAGGCAGGGTCATATGCTGCTGCGAAAGATTTGGTATTGTCTTAGCTGCTCCTCAATTTTCCTTCCTATCCCCCTCACCATGTTCTCAATTCCACCAACACCACCGACAACCCAGTGACCACCACCGTAAGGTGTTCCGAATAATCGGCCCTTTTGTTAAATGCTATCAATACATCAAGATGATACTTATATTTCGCAAGATCTGACATTCGCATTTTAAGCATGAGTTTGGATTACCTTGGGCATGTTCCATTCGTTCACTTTTATCTCATGAAGGATTTTATTGAGATTACTTTAAAATTAATAAACTAATATAAATAGACTTATGATACTTGAAGATTATTCATATCAGGAAACACAATAGGAGATATGAAGATTAGATATTCATCATTTTATAATCATTTTTGGAACTTTCACAATAAGCTTTATTATATTGCTTTATATAAGCTTTAATATATATTATATGGCGAATCTATGAGTTTTGGCCAGACTGACCTGTTTTAAAATTGTACATAGTAACAATTCATAAAATGAACATTCTAACGATATTACCGAATCTTAGTAAACTAAAAATCATATGGCAGCTTCCGAAATGTCTTGAAAATAAGATAATATCTATAAAAATGTATAATCTCTAAATGAGTGTGAATGCAAATGATTTTATCGCCGATGTATTTATCTAATTGTATTGCCATAACGAATTTTAACCATCTATGAATGAAATAATGATCATATTATTGAACTATCAATAATTTTCTATCAGAATATAATCGTAAATAAATTGTTCTATGAGTGTATTTCTAACCTTTGTAACAAAACTCCTAGAGAGATAAAATGAGCAGTAAATGTGGAATAATTAGTGATAACGCATTATATCCGATGATAAGTCAGTACAATATGAGTTCAACTATTTTAGTTCAAGCTACATTAGTTGATAATGTCACGGTATGTTTATGGCGTCTCCACCAAGTGTGGCATACCGTAGGTCGGCGTCTCCACCAAATGTAACGAAAGGTGCCTCCATCAAATTTAACGTGAGCGGGTTGGTAACTGTCGCGTACCGTGTGCGCTTTCTCACACGGGGGTTTTCTTTATGGGGTTTACTCGCGTGGTTTTTTGCTACTCTCGCTCGACATACCACCGCGTTGTACCGGGGATACTTATAAATGGTACTTACCATTTATCGATGGGCATCTCTGGACCGTACGAGGACAATTCAGAGATTGTTGATGATTTCTCTGCTCGTTGGCTGGACATGGCTGTTCAAACTAAACAGGTACCTTCTGATGCTGGTACTTCACTCGTGCTGGCCAGCTAGGCTGTGGGGTGCAAGGCTATGGGGATGGCTTCAAGGTGATGAACACTCACATAACACACGAATAGTTTTAACATAATAATATATTGATTTAACACAAGAACCTCTTTTACACTTCCAAATTGTACACAGTGAAAGAACGCACGACCGAACAACTAGTGACAAATTAAGCTCGCAAATTAAGTCCGAACTGACTAACTCATTGCTGATTGAATGACTTCCGAACTAACGACTACCCAAGCCGCTGCACAATAACTACTGCCTGTCCAACTACTAACTGACTGTCAAAGACTCCCAAGACTGACTGTACCGCCCCTTGGTCATTGGAATATATTCTGATTTCCGCCTACGCGATCTCGTAGTTCTCACCATCTGCATGGCACGTGGTGCCACTTGTTTTCCCAAGCATTGCTTAAGTCACGTACGCATTTGTGTTTTCCGTTACTTGTTTGTTCGTTACTCTAATCGTGTGGTGCACACATTTCGCCTGCACGCTTTGCTTATCGATACGCTCCTTGAGCATACGCCTCCTAAAATTGTTTCGGTTTCCTAAATTTACATCTAATCTACACAAAACATGCCTTTGGACTAAACTTTCCAGAAGTGGTTTTCCTGTTATTTAATATGAATTTCTTAATCAGCATTTCACATTCGTGACAATAACATCTGTCACTTTAATTTTTAAAGGATTGTTAATGACGTATAGAAGTATTTGTGGAAATTTTTGACTCTGGTGGTTTCATTTCAAAAGGGGGTGATGAGAAATTGGCTAAACATGTCCCGCCCACTAGAAACAACCTCTTGACCATGGACTTCAACCATGGCCAAGAGGTTGTTTCTCAAACCTTTCGCTGACTTGCTGGAGTAGATGATGTGCTCGGACTTCAATGTACTTGTGTTCTGATTACATAGCCTTCCACAGATGATACCTTAGGACACAATGACCTGTTATGAGTTCAGGGAATGTTTCTGACTCATTCCGTGATAGTTGGAGTATCTTTTGGTTTTTATGTTCCCAGTGTTTTCGTCTTACCCTCTCTTCCCATAAATGGATTTATTCTGGAACCCACATGAGGGAAATTTGAATGTTCTTCGCCAGTTACCTGAGGATATTTTAGCCTTCCCAGATTGTCTTGGTCGACGCATTATATTTCTGTTCAGTTCATTTCGTATTTCTGTCTTTGCCTAGTTGATTCTTTCAGTGTCCTATTCATTGAAAATTTGCAAACTTATTACATTGTTATTTGATGACCTTAATCTCGATTACTCAGTTCCACATAAATCCACAATGTAGCAGTTATAACTTCGCTGCACTCGTAACCTGTACTGGTAAATGATGTTAAGAACCGCTGAGCACGGTCGTTAAATATTTTCCAAGCTTTTGAAGGTCAATAAACAGAATGGATTTTGGAGAGAAAAGGCAGATTTTTGGGCAGTGAGACTGCAATTGAAAGATATTTACGAAGTGCACATTTAGCGAATTGGGTGGTTTTGGAAAACGTAGCCGATCGGATGGTGAATTATTTAGGCACGTCCGGTGGTATCATCTTATTGTTAACAACCTTCCGTTGATCGGGTAGGTTAGACTTAAGAGTGGCAAAATTTGTATCGTAGATGTTTGACCGTTCCTAAGGGTAGCGTTTCGTAAATCACCTTCTAGGTCCTGAGAGAGAGCAAGTGGTAGACGGGATGTGTGATGTGGGAAGTTGGGGGAGTGAACCTCAATCGAGTTGTTGTAACATTTGTGTAAATAAAGTTAGTCACAAGCCATACTTCGTGGTATCAACATCTCTCCGCAGCTCAATCATCACTGTCAACGAACGGGTAGTTCGGGTCATGCTAAAATAAAACACCTTCGGCGTTTTCGTCTAAGGTTGATGTTGTCAGCAGGCAAGCTGTTCGGAACAAGTGAATAACAAGTTACAGTCTGCATTCGCAAAGGAAGTAATTGAATAAGTAATAGCATAATGCAGTTGGAAACGTCCAGTTGTCTTCAATGTTGTTACACTAGAATAATGCGTGATTGTGAGAAATAGTTATCATAGATTGTGAGAATAGCTATAATAGTAATATAGCAACTGGTTTATCACTTAAGAGAACAAAAGGGATGCATTGTCAGTTACAAAAGTAACTCGTAAAGTTGATTATCATATCCAAATCTTATATAACATATATAAGAATGTATTTATTACAAATCTTCCTGTTTGAAGCATTACTATTAATGATTGAAGGGGGTTTTATTACAAGTCGTAAGTGTTCCCGTGTTTTATGTATACATAAACTTAGAAAAAAAAGATGAATACGTTGAATATGCTTAAATACGTTTGGTTTAAGCAATGGGACCAAAACCAATATGGAATACATCATATACAGATCGTCTTCGACAAGATCTTCTCCTCAATTATGATAAATATGCTCGTCCTGCCCAACATTATAATACAACAATCGTGAAATTCGGTCTAACAGCTCGTCATTTTTATATTAACGAAATGAAATCAACCTTCACCCTCCATTGTTATGTAAAATTAGTAAGTCCAGAAATATTTGGTTAAACTAGTGCAATAGTACAAAATTTTTTTGTGAAATTATTTGCGTATGGACCGATATATTTAGGTATGGACGGATGAAAAGCTCAAATGGAATTCCTCAGACTATGGCAACCTTTCAATGGTACATCTGGCTGATCATGAAGTTTGGCAACCTGATATATTTGTTTACAACAGGTACGGAATCCAATTTTAAATATTCAATTAAGTCTAGCAGTAGGCTAATGAGGTCACCTGATAATCGGGACAGCTTATAAATTTGTGGGGTTTCTACCCACGCATCTGCGATGCACATTTTTTGTAAAGCTATGTAAAATCTCTGCCGTCACAAATGTCTTTCTTCCAGTTTTGTAAATTCTTCTAGGCTTTCCTATCGCTATGCTATTTTACTTTTATTGCTTTATTGTGCTTCTACTTTTCATTCCTAGAGTTGCTTGTCCCGACACGGTCCCCGCTAAATCTTAAAACCCTTGGATAGACACGTCCGTTTTATAGCACCGCCGTATCCTTCGCCGTTCGACTGCGCTTCTCCGAACTTTGGTCTTTTTCCGCCACTGGCTGGTGGTTTGCACAGCCCCGCCGCAGCCAGCGGCTACCTACCCTGTTTCCAAGTCGCACCGGCACAAATCTCTCTCGCTCGGCTTGGTACCTCCCTTAATCCTACTTAAGTTCTAACTAACCAATCACCATACACCGCGATCAGCCCCGCTAACAATCTAACAACCTCCAAAGTTCAACCCCCTCAAGAGCAGTTCCGAATTTCCTAACTTCTTTCACTTGATTCCCGACCACTCTCAAGAACACAACGTCTTCTCTTTGATCTACGTCTACGCGGTCAGGAGTGTTCACTTACACTTGTTACTTTGTAATAAACTCTGTTCTTACTTGAAGCAGTGTACTTTTCACTTCACCACGTTCACAGATCTCCCGTCTCAACGTTACATAACACGCATTCCTGAAATTAAATTATGCGTCATCTTACGTTCTTGTGCTTCATTTGGTTGTCATTTGTTTTTTTATGTATATTTAGTGCTACATCCCAAGCTGTCAACGCATATGGAAGTACACCTGTAATACTGTATGAGAATGGCAAAGTTATATGGGTACCACCAGGACAATTTACCGTCCTGTGTGAAATTGACTTGAAATATTGGCCTTTCGATACTCAGGAATGTCGGATTATTATTGCCTCATGGACTCATGATGGTGAACAAATTGATTTAGAACTATTTAATAGTGAGACAGAAATAGCTGTGAGTAGATGATATATTCCTACTTGTATTATATTATGTATTAATTGTATGATAATTATTCACAATTTTTGTAGGATGATCATTTGATTGAAAGTCACGAGTGGAAACTAATTAGTTCCACAGTGGAACGGGAAGAGAAAAGATATCCCTGCTGTGTTGAATTCTATCCTTTTATTTATTTCAACGTTACTTTACAACGAATTTCGCCCAGTTACAAGGCAGTAGTAGTTTCACCTGCTTTTGGTAATAAAAACCATAAAGATTTTTAAATATATCAGTAATGAGCATAACTTGTAATTCTCTTTATAATTTTAGTTGTAATATTCTTAATATTAATGGCATTCTGGTTACCCCCACATGCAAGTGAAAAAATCATCCTTCAAGGATGCACAGCTGTAATCATTGTTATGTATCTAATATATTTTACTCAAAAATTACCGGCGATGGGTACGAATACTCCGTTAATTGGTAATTACAAATTTAAAATATAATTTTTATCTTTATAACTTATCTTGTTTCGTTTCCAGTACTGTTTTACAGCCACGCTCTGTATATAGTTTGCTTCTCCATGATTGGATCTACTGTTGTGATCTGGTTAGCTCGAACTCCACATTATACCAATTTACCATGGACGCTGAAGCAATGCTTAATTGGGACGTTCGGGAATAGTCTATGGCTTAGTGAATATATTGCACAAACGAATATAAATAGACGTGTGAATACAGAAGAGCTACAAAATCATGAAGGCAATGGTGACATAAACGATCGGGATCAACACATTATGGATGAAAATCATCATATTGTAGAGTCAAATCGTCAAGTTTGCCAACAAGATTGGATTCTTCTAGCTGTTGCGATAGACCGTATTTCATTTTACTTCTATCTAGTGTTATTTTTTATTTTAAGTTTCTCCTACTCTTTGTAACTCCTAATCCTTGAAAAACATTAAAGTATATATTAGAAATCTTAATAATACGTATAAGTAATTAATGAAGAGGACTGTAGATTGTTGGTAAAAAATGTTGATACTTTGATGTGAAAACACAATTTTTGTCAATGTTTTACAAGTTTAATAGATAAATCGTACGATGTACAT